>JAJOOR010018479.1:0-19892 GCA_036250505.1 Solanum acaule | reverse complement strand
CGAGATGTGTAAACGAAAGAATTAATTAAGATGTCAATTAATGTAGGAATTCTGGAAAACTTCATGACAAATAGTTCACTTTTATTTATTTAATATTTTAAAAATAATTTTTTTAATATGTATGTACCTTGATTAATATGTATATTATGACAAAATACTCAAATAAATCATTATTTCTTAAAGGCCCCTGTAAAATTCAAAGTGAAAAAGTAAAAAAAGAACGGAGGAAGTAGTTAATAAAGAAAGTTACAAACTCCCTCCCAAGTCTAGACCAATTTACTTATATATTTTTTGTTTATATGACCCTTAAAAATTAATTTCTTCGTCTCATATTACTTTTCCACATTATCAAAAATATATTTCCCAAATTACTTATCAATATACAAAATCAAAGTAGAATTATTTTATTTTTTTTTCCCCATTTTCCCCTTCAATTAATTCCTTTTTGAAAATATAAAATACTATTTTATTTATTACTTCTTAAAGGATATGACATATAGAGTATAAACAGTAGGTGTAGTGAGACTTTACTAAACGTGTGTTTCGCAAAATTTAACAAGAATAAAATTGGTATAACATAATAAATTATCTCTTAATTTTTTCAAACTAAACAAATTAAACTAAATATTTTTCAAATATAGACCTCGGAGAATAAGGGTGGGGATGGGGGAGTGCATGGGGTGGGTGATTACAAGGGTGGGAATGAGACGATACAAGTTGTTTTTCTTTTCATTATGGAAATAGTTTTCCTCAATTCTCAAGAAGTTTATTTTCCTATAAATAGATATTTTTCAATTTTTTGACTAACCAAACATGAGAAAATAGAAAAATTCATACAGAACGCACCCTTAAAGACTTGCCAAAAATTTAGAATGTCTTATTTTTTTCCCTTTTGGCAAGGGTAAAAAATCAACAATGTTCTCAAGCACTTCAATCACACCAGTTAGGATTTCCATCCTCAGTACAAATCAAAATGAAACTTCAAAGATTTAAATTTTACTGCAAAACTCAGTTCCTCAGCCTGTAAAGATAGAGGTAGTCTAGACAAACATTGTTAAGGTTGCGGGATCTCAGTAAAAAAATGGATAAGGCGTAGCGTCATCTTCTTTTCGCCTTCAAACAATAGCTAAAAAGACTATGAAGGGAAAAACTAGCTGAGCTTCTGCCAGAAAAATGAACTAAGAAAGGCGAAGACAAAACTGCAGTAGTACCTACTATAAGGGTGCATTTGTCAAGTATGTCCTCTCGTAAAAGCCAATTATTTGGTCAGCCACAGCCCACATAATCGCCTGTCCAGGTGGGATCCTCATGAGCCGGGGAATTAGTCCTTTCCATAAGGCACGTAATCCTTCTTCTGCATGTATTGTTGCGATGGCATGAAACATTCCTCTGTACTTCAACTCACCCACAGATTTACTCTGAGCCATGAGCCTTGTTTTCACAACGTCAAATGGACCGGTGCATATAGGACCAGCTGTCCCTGCCAGGAATCCTGATATCATAGACTGCCATGGATGAAGAACTTTCCCATCACCTTCATGTTTCTTCCACAATATTGTGTCAAATGCATTCTTGGCTGTAAACATGGCAGCCTGATTCGTACCATTACGCATAACTGTTGGCGACGCACCTGCCCAGAGACCGAGAATGCCTTCTTCACGAACAATCATACGAGCACAGTGTACAGGTCCCTTGTATCGCAATAGCTCAGGACTTAATCCTCTCTGCTGCTGTAGTCTAATCTTCACCACCTGCATTGATCAAAATTTGACAATCATTCAGTGATTTATGCTGAATATCCTTTCAAAAATCTCTCTTCTGATATTGAGCCATTTTAGAGATGCTAGTATGCCAAATATTATGCGCAGTCATGCAAATAACCAGAAATTAGTATCCTGTAGACATAATTCTTGACAAGTGATACAGGACAACATTCAATTGGAGCAGTGGATAGGTATTCCACTTCAAGCCTAGCGTCAACCGGCAAATGAAAGTAAAAACATCTCAACAAGCGACCATATACAAATGAGCAGAGTGTAATTATTTCACAGATGCTTTCATTACCTTCTAAAGACTTCTGTATTAAAAAAAATGCGAAACACATGAACAGTGCACAATGCAAGCATTTTGTAAGTGCCCCTGGAAGGTTAAAGCATCCCAGCTAAGATAGGAGATAAGTATTCCATACAAACATTTCCACACCATCCTTTTAGAACCTCTACATACTCGACAAAGCAATAGGTATCCATCACCATCAACTCGCCTATCTTTTCCATTGCAAAGATAATATCAAATTTGTAGTGCAATATGAGCTGCATGTCCATGGTAAACTTTAGTCCATTTATCAGGAACCAAATCTACTTTAAGAATAAAATCTACAACCTTTTGGACATTAATTTCTTTTAACTGTATGGTTATCAATATAAATTATTTAAAAACCCAATTAAGCCTGGTCAACTTGGATGTATCTCAGTGAGGCAAATTTCTTGCGATCTGCTTTTACAAAATCTATTTAACTAAATGTTGGCCGGACATTTTACAGAACTTTCAAGTGCATGGTCAACAAACCAAATTTCTCCATTGTTAGAACTGCATTCATCCTCAAAATTAAAAAATGAGCCACTATGAAACTTAAATGGAAGAGAGGGGAATTACCCGTTGATCATCGTTCCACTACTTCCTTTTTGAATTTGAAAGATTTGGCTAACATAACCTTGTACAATAAATGCATTGGCCCTCTCCACTCACTTTATTGCTTCTCATATCATATTCTTTTTCACATAAAAGATCACCAGATGTCACAAATCCACGCTATTTATAGGAGTCTTCACCGACTAACAATTAAATGAATGGTACTTTTTGCCACCTAAAAGGAACATTATGTGGAAAATCCACAAATTAGTCCTGTGTTGCACTCCCTAATTCTTCTCCATCTAGCACTATCTTGAATTGCTCGACATTTTGAGATAGCATTTAATTTCCACTGTATTCTGCAGCACTTAATTTTCTTGTGCTCTTTGTTGTGTTGTAAGTTGTAATCAAGGCATAACCTTTCAGCTCAACAATGTTACTCTATCTCCTCCTCTAACTTATATCTAATCCAACCTAGTATTCTTACTCCAACATCCTTCTCTAGAGCTGCACCAATATATTTTCTAGATAAAGCACCACAGGTGCATAACCATATCTTGACTTTGGTTTCTCACTCTAGTAACTAGTGAAGCGATACTCCAGAGCACTTTTTCCTAGTCCCGTTTGACTGGTCCAACCTATCTTACCCAAGGAGAAGACAAAGTATGGTATACACCCACTCTCCCCTTAACCCTGGGCTAGCCAGGGAGCACTTCGTACATGAGGTAAGCTCTTAAGACCTTTATCATATTGTAAACTCCACTAGCTAAGGACTGCCTTCAATTCAATGGACAGTTGATGATCAACACTAATCAGAAACAATAAAAGTAGAACTGCTAATAATTCTGTGCATCAAAGTTGCCTATTTCAAAAAATAAAAATAAAAAAATCTGTGCATATTCATTAATTTGAATGAACTACAAAATTCCTAGTACATATATTAATATTACAATTACTAAGTCCATAGTAGAACTACAAAATCCCTGTTTTTTGAATAAGAATGATCAAGCTTAACAGAACCTTACTATCATCATCTTCTTTTTTTATAACTGAGATAACCCCAATGGACCAGTGGCGCATGGTTAGAAATTCGATGGATAATAGGTCCACCCCTTTACCCTAATACCAATTTTTTTGTCTACAGTAAGGTATGAAACCATGACGTACACCTTACTCACACATCACTTGCTGCACTCAGTCTTACCACTAGACCAAAGCCTTGGAGAAATCATCTATCCTAATATACATTTTTTTTCTCCTTTGAAGCAAGCCACTTCCCTTAGAAAATTGTTCCAATTACCTAACTAAGAAAAATTGGCCATCTTTTGGCAAAGCTTGCTTGATCAACTGTAAAACCACACAAAGTCAGCTAAGGTCACAACTTATAGTGTCCACAGAACCTGTAAATGTTTAACCACATCAGATCTATCACTCAGTCTATGTCAAATTATTCATGGCTTTGTTTGAAACGGAAATCATGGATAATTGGAATGCTCTTCCACTATGTGGATAAACTCTTCAAGTATATCATTCAATTAATTGACCTAATTTCTGTATTGAGGTCAGAGTTAAAAGTTTTATGTAAACAAAAGTTGGGTCTAAATTGGAGATGAAGTCAATTGTTTGATAATGAATGATAATCAAGAGAACTTAAGTCATCCTTAGCGCGGTCATGGTTAAGTGTACATGAGAAACTGAGAAAGAGACATCACCTCAGCTCTTGGAGAAGGCAGGACAAAGACCCCTAATCCATTCTAAAGGAGAATGTATTTGGGTTTTTTAAAGGGATATTTTGACCCTACATTTATTTTTTCCTTGTTGGAAGAAACAAAAAATAAAAATATGAATTGAGCAGACAGGGCAGAATATGAGCAGCATTTAGTCCAAAACGAATGTTAGTTTTTTACCCTCGGCTCTAGCCAAATCACTCTGTTTCAGACAGGGCAGAATGCATACACCCGTTATCACTCCAACAACAATCATTTCTGCATGTAAAGCATGTATACTAGTATTGACACAATAATTAGACCCGACAATCCAAGGAGTAAATGCTTTATAGTCACATTCTCTCCGCATACACAGTAATCATTTCTTATCTTTTTAGTATTAGATAAAGACAACTAATTTCCATTTTGGCTGTGTTGTTTACATAATTTTAGTTTACTTATATCTTTGTCCTTAATCACCTCCTTGTTGTCGACTTATCATCGTGTCGTACTTCAAGCTGTTAGTTTTAGTTTTACTTATCTCTTTGTCCTAAATCATCTCCTTATTATTGTCAGTACGCAATCTCACCCAGGAAAAATGCTAAATCATCAATTCATGTGATTGAATAGTCTCAACTGATCTATTAATCCGATAAAAACGCTAGGTTGATTTCTTTCCATCTAGCTATCTGGTACCTGTTGCTGGTGGCACTGCGTGCAAGCTGGCCCAGACACCATGATTCTCAAAAATGAAAAGTATCTACTGTCAAAAAGGATTTGTTTGGGTTCCACAGTTACACTAATTAACTAGATCAGAAAATAAAACAAACATGTTATGAGCATATATAGCAGATTCAACTAGTTTCCAATCAATCACAACTAAATCACAAGAAATTATGGAAATCAACAAACCTCAAAGGGCGTGACAATAACAAGAGCTTCAAGCACACCAGCACCAAAACCAGCCATCAACCGACCCTGCGGGCTAAGCTTACCCGTTTCCGAGTCCTTAAAAGCTGTCTGAAAAACCGCATTTGAACCCATACGCAACGCATACTTGAGAGTCAAATGAGTTGCGAATGGCGTCAATCCTTTCCACAAAGCCCTTACACCTTCGTTATTAACAATGGTAGAACCGCAGTGGACAATCCCCTTGTAAGCACCGGCCCGGTCCAGTTGAAGCCGGGTTTTGATAACGTCAATAGGTTGCAAACAACTAGCTTCAACGATTCCACCTAATGAACCGGAAATGGCCTTCATATACGGTGGAATCGTTTTCTTGCTCCTTGAATTTTCTTCTCCCATTGAAGTTGATGAAGCAGAATGATAAAGTATAAACGGCGCCGTTATTGAGGTTTATTGGGTAACGACCTTCTCCTCTGCTTCAGTGAAGAAAAAAGAGAAACGTGTGACATTGCATAAATTTATTCTTTCTTTTTACTTTTCTTTAGATCAAGATTCGAAACTCACTAATATTTAGGGTCGTTTCGTCATATAATATGAAATTATGAGATATTAAAATTTAATTTAAATATGCTATTTAAATTTATTTTAGTTATTTGCATTAAAGTTTAATTAAATTCGGATACCCATATGAGGAAGCACTCCTTGCTAAGGGATTTTTTCCCGTATTCAATGGTGGTTAGTACTGTATTAATTTATTCGGAAACACAAGTGGACATTATAATGTTTAGGCTTTGAATTTTAAACCTATATATGAAATAATAATTGATATTTGGAGAAAAAAGTAATTGACATGAACGTAATAAATATATTAATTGAAGTAAGGTACTCATTCATTAGATAAGTAATTAATGAGGTGAATTATGAAAAAAAACAAAAACAAATTATAATTATAATTGTCTTTTTGAATTTATTAAAAGTAGCAAGTAAAAATTAAAATTGGTCTTTGAAATAATGAATAAATAAAATAAACTGTATTTTTTTTTCGCCTTTTTTTTTGGTCGTGGATTACGTTGTTTACTTATTCCCTTCTACTTTTTTTAATATGTATTTTTGAAAGACGGAGTCCTTCATTATTATTTATTTTATTTTTGGAAGACACAGTTTTTCGTTGTTATTTTTAGGAAATCGATTCACTATTTTTTGGCATAGTGGAGCTTGTTGATTTTGGGTCGGTTCTAGGCAAAAATTGAGGTCATTTGTCAATTATGGTCCTTGATTTTGAATTTTTTGTAGTAATAAAAATGAAGAAAAATAATTAAATATTCCTCATATTGAGACGTGGATATCTTGATTTTTTAAGAAAATTCAAGTTCATTGTCATATAATTTTCACCAATCTAGCATTATAATTCTTTGTCCCCTTCAGAAAACATGAGTCAGATGGCTACTACTTTGTCATGCACTTTGCTTCGCTTTATTTTTTAGACACAACATTGTGTAACTCCAACAATTCCGAATTAATTGAAAGTCCAAAGATCCACCGAGACTTACATAATAAGTTGGAGATATAGAATATCTTTTTTTTTTCATTCAACTCTCTTTTATCATTAGAACCTTACTTTTCTCATCTCTCTTTCACCATTTCAACCATACTTTTCTCATTCACATTACATACTTGACCGTGCTTACAAAATAAAGATGTTATATTTAATAAATATTCTACGAGTCCAAAAGCTAAAAGGGCCCCTTTTCCCTCTAAAATGCACAAATAGCCACTTGTTTTGTTAATTAACCAAAATGAACAAATCGCTCAACCTTGAACGAGATGTCTCTTTTGGTTTAACTGACGACACATAATCATCTATTTCTTTTCCATAGCTCACTCATTAGTCTATTGAGCAATTTATATTTGAACTTCTTTTATTCTTCTTTTGCCTGCCGCTCAAACTTAAAATTAGGTGTAAAATTTCGCTTATTTTATCCACCTCAAGTTTTACTTATAAAATTAAGAAAGATATTTTGGTGTTATTACCGCCATTGTTGAGTTAATGAAGATTATGCACTTTGAACTTCAGTTTAGGGCTAGCATCATCAACACCACCAATTACAACTATTGCTAGCACCATCACCTTATTTCGAAATTTTTGTAACCAAACTTATTTTCAAAATTTGTCATGCCAACTAGGGCATCTTTACAAGAGAGATTCAGTACAGAAATCACTAAAGGGAAAAAGAAAAAGGATGAAGCATTGATAATCAAACAATGCAACACAATTGAGTCATACAATACCAAATCCTCAAATGATAGTGTAACTTTAAGCATTTGTCTTCAAACTACTTTACAAACTGAGCTAAATTTTACTACATTCATTCCATTATTTGTGGAGAACACCAAGTTACAAAATCACCGGTCCTTGAAAGACTGCAAAGCATAAATTGGGAAATAAATAAGTGTTAGTCACTAGTTCAACAGTATTTATATTTGATTGAAAAAGATTTAGCATTGTTACCTCAAAATTTTTAGACACATCCTTCACCTGATCAGCAATTTCTTGCCTCTTTTGCTGAGCTGCAAGTGCCAAAAACAAATGGTTACAATGGCCTGAAATATTCACGAGAACAAGGGAAAAGATGGAAATAATAGTTACCCATTTTAGATAGATCCTCCATTCTCTTTGATGTCCTCACTGCAAATCTTTGAAAACTAGCGCTGAGATGAACAGAAAGAGGCCTTTTAGTGGGTATATTCAGAAGATAACATCTCAAGCAGTACCCAAATTGCTAAAGTTACTTCATTTTATTATATTTTAGCTCTAAGAATCAAAAAGTATATACAGTAAATTGAAGATGTTAGATGTAACACAGTATAAAATAAATTTTGAAAAAAGACATTTCACACATATAGTTCTCTTCTTGACCAGTACCCACCAGTAGAATAGATATGAAATTCCTTAATCTCCTACAAGTTTGGCCTTCAGAATATATTACTGACTGTTAAGTTTCCGAAGCCACTAAGATGGCTACAAGAAATAGTGGCAAGTGGCAACAGAAGACTTTAATCCATTAGGCCATCGCTTATTTAAAGCTAAGCTAACCATAACTTAACAGATTCCTTATTCTTTGTTTAGTTAGAACTGCACAAAAATGAAAACCGCCTTTGCCTTTGCTTGTAGTTGCATAGCAAAGAGACATGGAATCAAACGCACTATAACACAAGATTGACATATATGACAACACACAACAAACCACCCCAGAATTGATGAAAGATCATATTTCTTCCGGTCAAAGCAAAAGGCATCATATGCAAACAAATACTTGTAAGAAGAATCACTTTCTCAACAAGGCACCAAGTATAATGAAGATAGCACAGATTTTGAGCTATCACACTGATATGTTCTCACAACCATTACAAACATACAAAATTAAGATAAGAAGATGACCAGGAAGCCTTGGATCATCATATGTTTAATCATCGAATCACAATCATCTTAACAATCACTAGAAACCCTAATGATGTTAACACAATTACATTGCAAAGAGAAGTCGAACAATAATCCTACACAAAGGCCATAAACACAAATAGCCTCAAAATAGGAAACCCTAATGATGTTAACACAATTGCTAGGGAAGATGAAAAAGGAATAGCTTCAGTCTGTTAAAGAGTTTTTAGCAAAAGAATTGCTATCATCTAGTCAATCATTACAAGCCCAAGGAGTCATCATCAGCATGCATGCGATATTAGAACATGTAAAGATCAATGCGGTATTAGAACATGTAAAGATCAATAACAGACGCAGTCCCCTAGTATGTTTCCAGCTAAATTATATTTTTTGGGGGTCATTGTAGGCTATGCATCACCAACAAATCAATGACAACCTTCCATACAAGATAAATCCATCTTAAGGTTCCTCATATTGACACACATCTCCCAAAGGTCAGAGGCGGACCTACATTGTGAGTCATGTGCACCCGTTAACCACGGAAAAAATCATATGTATACAAGTTTATATACCTTATGTACAGTATATATTGATTACTAGGCACCCTAAACTACAAATGATGTTTGGGGGAATTGGTCTAGGTGAGTTTCCATGTGTTTTCTTAGCTGGGTTCGAATCCTTGCACCTACAATGAGGGAGCTTATATTTTACATTTTGAGGTTAAAAATGTCCTAAACAGACGGAAAAGATTCAAAAATTGTGGCAAGCAGGATTTGAACTCAGAACCTTGTTGGGATTAAGTATTGCCCTATGCCAGTGGCACCTAAGGTGCTTTTATTAATTTCAGTTGTATCATGTATGTTTTATTTGCAGACTCCACTTTGTGGGATTATACAAGGTATATTTTTGTTATATTATGTTTTATTTTGTATATACACATACAAACAAGGCGGCTATCAGAGATGGATTAGTTGCATATTACCTCATATAAAAACATAATTGACTATAAGAGAAATTCAAACTTGGAGCATCAAACAACAAAACTCTTGACTTGATCAATAATCATATGATATGATCATTAATCAAGAAAAAATTGCGGTGCAACAAAACGGTATAGACAGTTCTTTTACAGGAGAATATATGCACGAAATTGATTACGCGAAGTCATATGAACTCTCGAAGTCATCAACCCTCCCCTCCCCTCAATATCAGAGAAACATCAACCAAAATAGAATTAACTACCTGTTGGAGAGCCCGTTAACGATCAATTCATTGGCGACATAAGAAATGACCCTATGAATGAAATTTCCTCCACCAGCCATGGCTGAGATTGCACAACTATACACAAATAAGAAAATAAATCAATATACATATACAGAAATATGAAACGCATACATTTTTCGCTATAATTGAAAAATCACCGAAGATCGAACAATAGATTAAGTAAGAAAATCGAACAAACCCTAACCTGGGAAACGAGATATCGCCAAATCTGAAGGGGAAGAACTTTAAAGAGGGAAATAACGCAGGGGAAATTGTATTTATAAGGTAACTGGACAAGTGGGCTATGTGGCCCAATTAACGATGGGCTTCTAGGAATGTTCCAGCGGCCCAGAATAACGTCCTTCAACAACAAAAAGTAGTTGAAAATATCTACATTAATAATAAAAAAATAAAAAATAAGATAAAAATTATATTTTTGTAACATAATATAGCATAAGGCATGTAAAAAAAAAAAATAACATAAGGCATGTCTTATGTGGCTTAATTTCTACGAAACTTATTTTATTATACTAAGTTCATATAAAAGTTTCTTTGAAAACAAACATGCTTTGAAGCTTGAGCAACTTGGCAATCCATGTCAAGGGTTTAAATTTTATTCTTTTTTTTTTTGTGTTAGAGAAAAGAAGTTAGCATTGTTCAAAAATCTTCTCAAAAAAGATTTTGTTTCACTTAAATATTTTCTGAAATTAGTATTAGTTAGTTAGTAGATTATATTTTCGAATCAATTAGTTTATAATTATTCTATTTCGTTAAGATTAAAAAGCTTATTAATTAATCTTATTTAAATCCTAGCCAAATTTAGTAAATTTGGTTACATTCTTAATTAGAATTGACCATAATTGAAACTGATGTGGCCATGTCCTAATTTGAAATCTAACCCCCCTTTTATTGTAAATGTAGTTATTTTGTTAACTCACTTTAAACTCAACTTTCAGACCAAACCCAACAGACCCAATTCATTTCCGTTTATATAATAAGAAAACGAATGCCGCGTGTCAATAAAAACCGCCACGTCATCCATTTAATTTTTATTTTTTTTAAAGACAAGTCTAGTGGAATTTGGATCCACTGGGTTATACTTGAACATTGGAATAATTATTTCTTGTATTTGAAGTGGACAAGAAAAATAAAATTATTGCTACAAACGAATAAAATTTTTAAGTCCATAATGTGATAATGTGGCTGACTCGTTCTACATTTCTTTTTTTTTTTAAAAAATAATCTAATTTTATAAAAAAAGCTATTGTTATATAAGTGGGGGAAAAAATATTGTTATATAATAGTAATTAAGGTACTTGTTCTTCTCGATCGATCGACAGTGTATAGTACACTAATTATGCACATGTTATTTTCTCAATATAGTTTTGTGCCTTTCATCCTTTACCAATTGTGCTGCAATATTGGGAAAGCTCATATTTTCTGTGTTAATAATTAGTTTTTTTCTATCTTTAGGCTAAAATCATGAAGAGAGGTTTGAGACTTGAGAATGGCACTCAAGACAAATTGTTTTTGTACTAGTTAAATCTTTAAAATAATTAGAACCATTTTGGACATTTTTATAATCTATTTGGTTAAAAATTATGTTAATTTTTCACTTCAAACTTAAAAATTGAAACAATTCTTTTTTTTCAGATTTTTTTTTTCTTCTATAAAGCTTCAACAAGTTATGTCGTATTGTATAACTTAATTCCTACTTAAGGAGACAAGTTCATTTAAGAATTCACAAGTTATGTCGTGTTATATAACTTAATTCTTACATAACTTATGTCTAGCTAGGTAAATCGAACTTATGCCAAACAAAGCAAAAATCTTTAAATTTATACGAAACGAATTAGGTCATAGATATACTATACAACTTATGTTGAATAACTTGATTTTATCTCTAAATTTATGCCGAGCAAATTTATATTGATATAGATAAAAAACACATTTTGATCTACAAATTTTTGCAGCGGGGTCAACTTGAAACAAAAGAAGCCCAAAACGGATGCTGCTCTGGCGATTCTCGCCGAAAGTTTATTGCCGACGTTTCTTGCCGTCATTAAAGTCAAGGTATGTGAACTCGTAGCGTTTTTATCCTCTTTCATTTTCATTTTTATCTATTTTTATCTCTATTGAAAGAAAAAAAAATTCACGGAATTAGCTTCATAGATATATTTTGATTTCACTCCAATATTCTTGATATGTTTCTAAGTTGTGTTTGTGTAGTTGAGTTGAACAAATTAACTTTATTTCCTCGACTGAAATTAAAGGGAATGGTACATGCATAATTTCCAATTCTTCATTATGTCCTAGTGAAGAACCAAACAATTATGATCCAATCGAGTTTGCAAAACTTAGGGAAAAAGTCCAAGACTAATGGAAAGCTGTCAAACTAACCTAATGATCGACAAAAAAGACATTTTTGCATTACTCCTACTCGTACGCCGAGAGAAGGAAGAAATCCCTAATTTTTGTCCCTTGACTTTGGGTGGAAAAACCTTTTCCGGAAAATCCGAAGAAAATCAAAGATATAACTAGTAGAGTACAAAAGATAGTACCATCTAAGTCACTACATCAAACAAGAAAGAAAATGACATATTAGTTAGCTTTATATAACGAAGAAAATGGGTGGACTAAAGTCAAAATTTAGAAAAAAGAGATACATTTATTCAATAATATATATATATATATATTATTCTCATAAATTCTAAAAAAATATTGTAATTAATTATAATTTAATAATTAATTTTTTCTTTTTCAATTGACAATATAACATTTTTTGTAATATTTTGTAAGAAAATAATAAACATATGTAAATTATTGTATGTTACATAACAACACAAATATTTAAATATCTTTTATTGATTATAGTTTTGAAAACTTTTCAAATAGAATCAATTATTACAATTTACATATACTGTCAAGATTATTCTAAAAGTGCTTAAAAATGAAATTAAGATTTCACTTCATTGAATATGTCAATTAGAGTATCATTTTTTATTTATATAATATTTCATAATATTTTTAAATACAAAAACCAATATTATAATGATTGTTATCCAAGACATTCAAAATTACAATTTTTTTTTAATTTGATTATTTGATAATCTAATTAGTTTGAGCTTGAAATGTTTTATTGAAGACAATCTTACAAAGTCAATATTAAAACATGGTTGATTTAAATTGAAGTGAATTAGAGAAATTAAGAAATAAAAAGTAATTGCAAATTTAATTGTCTATAATTTTTAATTATAAATACATCAATAATAAAATTTCAAAAAGATTAGCAACAAACATTAATTTTTTTAAAAAAAAATTAGTACTGCCTCCCTTCCTTCTTGACAACTATTTTAGAACAAACATTTATTGTATAGGTAACAATTAAAAAGAAACGAGGGAGAAGTAACAATAATTGGACAAAATAAAAGCCCTCTGAACTTATATCTTGAAAAACTAGTCCATAATTAAGAATATTTTGACACATAATTTTTTTATTAAATGAATAGTAAAATTTAGAAACAAAAATTAATGAGCATTTTTCTTCTTTTTTTCTTCGTACCCATCTATTTTGGTTGTTCTTTTAGAAAAAAATGATTTTGTTTACTTCTACCTTTCGTTTTAACATTTCATATGGTGTAGTGCAACATTTTAACAAAATCACATTAATTTAAATAATAAAACTTATCACTCATTTGGTTAATTAGGGCTTCAAGTAAAATTTATTACACTTTGTACACTCCCAAGAAAGAAAATTGAGTGAAATTTGTTAAATTTAACTTTTAAAAAACGATTGATTCACATTTTAAGTTTGTACTACTATAAGATTAAGGGCTAACTCACTTGGTGAATTATCCGTCTTTCATGAGGTGGAGGATTTTGTACTACTATAAGGTTGAGGGCTAATTCACACAATGGTGGAGCTAGAAATTTTATTAAAGGGAGAAAATATATATTATGTTATTTGGGATTCAAATCCAAAACTTTTTATTCGAATGGACATTCATAACCATTGCGTCAAAGGCATAGCTCTTGTCAAGCATGTCCAACTTTAAATATATATCTTTTAAATGCAGAATTTATCATATATATATAACTTAATTTTCCAACAAAAAATGTTCAGTTGAACACCTGGGTGGGTATAGCTCCGCCTTTGAACTCACTTGATGAATTATCCGTCTTTCATGAGGTTGGAGGATTCAAACTCATCAGTAGTTAGTAGGTAGCATCCACCTACCCACTCCCTTCCCTTAATGTAATAATAATAATAATAAAAATATATATAAAGTCTTATTACAATTCAATCCTCATCAATAAAATCAACTCTATAATATGGTATTTTAATGCAAAGGATTTTTTTTTGGCTCATTTTAACAATTTTCCATATAATTCATCATAGATTGAGGAATGTGCATCAATTTTGTACTTAGATGATTGTGTAATGTTTAGGACAGTGACATAAACTTTCATCCTCTTGATCACACTTGGCCATGCTACATATTCGAATTGAAATAATAAAACGTTATACAAAAGCTAATAAAATAAATTGTTCACGATGATAAATCAGACAACAAACATAAGTAGAACGACATGACCTTCATCATATCTTTGTTTACACCAAATCCTCAATATGTGATTCTTTCATTTTTAACTAGAAATTTTAAATTCAAATATTCAGATCAAAGAAATTATTTATATAAAATATGTTTTTCTAATATAGCATAAACAATATAAATCTAAATTAATTGAGTGAGATATCATATGATTATGATTTGTATTATTGAGAAAAACTAAGTTGTGATAAGGACAAATGGAGACGATATTTTAGGAGGCTAACAATGGATCCACGTAGTCATGACAAGAGGCCTTGTAATTCATATACACATGAAATTACTTGTATACTCCCTATTTTTTTTATCTATTTAAAGGAAAATATTTTAAAAATTTAAAAGTGTTCATAAAAGAAGAATGGTTCAGTACATATCTTTTACAGAATAATTATATAATTTACATAAATCAAATACTAGTTATTATGATTTATGAATATATATTTAATTTTGTGCATTTTTAATATTTACATATCTTCATTAATTTTTCGATACCATCATTACATGAATAATAATAGTAAGAAATCAAATAAGAAGTATTAGATTTATGATCAATTATTTGAAATCAAATATTACATATTATAAATGTAAATTCGATTTTGTAATGTTTTATATATCCTTCGTTAAATTTCTGACTTGATCACCGTTGTAAGAAATCAAAGACAAGTGTAGATGAGAATTTAGGAGGCGAGTATTAATCCACGTAGCCGTGACAAGTTCTTTACTATATGACAAAACCCACCGATTTAACCCCAACCCCCTTCATGAAGACTAATCTATGACGTGTCAACACATCATTGGCTCTTCGTTTCTTCACCCTTCTAATTATGATCTTCAATTTTATTAAGCCAAGTTGGATTGCCAATTGGCTTAACCTATATATATTCTCTCAATATGATCCTCTCTAATCTATAATTAGTTTTCATTGTTAATTAATAACATCCTTATTCTTCAAGCATCCATTGAATCCTTTCCCACTAAGCAAAACCAACAAAAATATTCAACAAAATTTATTCCGATTATAATAATTGTCTGTCTAGTCAAATTTCTATAATTAACTTTTTTTTTTAAAAAAAAAAATATATATATATATATATAAAAAATAAAAAATAAAAAATAAAAAAAAATAAAAAATATATATATATATATATATATTTAATGAGAAGCAATTTATATTTAACCAATTAATTTAAAAGGCAACAATGATAATATTTTAGGAATAAGCATCGACTAATTCTATGTCAGCAAACCTGAAAATATAAAGAATGCAAGCATTATCAAGAGTGATGAAGCGTTTTTCACAAAAGTATTTTTTTTTAATTAAAAAATACTTATTTTATCTCAAAAACTTAATTAAAACAAGTATTTTTAATCTTTCAAAACTTAACCATTCAATCGTAAATTACAAAACTTTCATAGTAACTCAGTTGATTAGCTACAGAACTTTCGATTTCCCACGTCGGTGTCATTACCTCTAAAACAAAAAGAAATTTCACAAACACCTCTTTTCATTTTTCTTCTTATAAATAGAAACACAACCCCTCTCTATCTCCCCCTCTCTTCTACTTCTATTTATTTTCTTCTATAAAAAGAAGATTATAACCAAATTATGCCAGGAGGATCATATAGAAGTAGTAGTCATGACGATAATTCCTTTGAGGTGTTTCTAGAAGGTTGGTTAATTAGACAAGAACAATTTCTAAATGAACTTGTTGTAGCACAAGATACTTTTGATGATCAAGAATCACAAGAAAATGATATGAGAGACCTTATTTCTAGAGTTTTAGCTCATTATCAAGAATATTATGAAGAAAAATCAAGAATGACTTATAGGAATGTTTTCAGAGCCTTTTCACCTACTTGGTTCTCTCCGCTTGAAAGAAGCTTCTTATGGATCACAGGGTTCAATCCTGGCTTAATTTTCAATCTGGTAAATCATTGAACTGTCAGATCATCTCATCTGAATATCTGACTTATTATATATGCTTATGTGTCATTTATAAATGATTCTTTATATATCAAATAGAATAGATAGAATTGTATGATTATCACATCTAAATATTGACTCATATACATGCTTATATGTCATTTATAAAAGATTTGCTTTTTAAAAAATAATCACTTTTTATATATCAAATCAAATTGTGTGATCATCTAACGATTTGACTTATTATACATGCTTATGTATCATTTATAAATGATTTTTAAAAAACATAATCACGCTTTATATTATATATCATATACAATTGTGTGATTATCCTATCTAAATATTTGATTCATTATATATGCTTATGTGTCATTTATAAATGATTTTTTTTTAAAAAAAAATTACTCTTTATATATCAAATCGAATTGTGTGATCAGCTTATATGAATATTTGACTCATTATACCTGCTCATGTGTCATTTACAAATGATTTTTAAAAAAATTAAATCACTTTCCATTTATCAGATCGAATTGTAGATCGAATTGTGTGAATATCTTATTTAAATATTTGACTCTATTTGTCATTTACAAATGATATTTTAAAAAAATTTACTTTTTATATATCAGATCGAATTGTGTTATCATCTTATCTAAATATTTAGCTCATTATACATGTTTATGTGCCATTTTGAAATTATTTGTTAAAGAAAATAATAACTAATCACTTTTTATATTATTTTTCCTTGTTAACGTGTCTCATCACTACTTTTTTTTTATGTCATCGAACTAATTAACATAAAAACCATACGGCGCAAGCACACGTTTCACGTATAGTTTTGATTTTTTTATGAGCTAAGCACGTATTATCTAATTAATGCGATAGAATTTAAAAGGTGGAGTCAAAAGGCTCATACGGTGCGAGCAAATCCTTTTATCATCCGTTTTTTTTTAGTCGATCTAAAAAAATAATGATACATTTTTATTTAGTAAATATTTGATAATATTATCAATATATTTCATGTTACATCTCATTTAATTATTTTTTATAAGAATTCCACAAAAATGTACTTTTTGAAGGAGAGGTTTAAATTTTTTTATATTTTTTAAACTTCATATACATTCAAACTAAATTGAGATAGAGGGCTTATAAAAAAAAAAATTATAGGTTGGGTTGATGCTTAACTTAGGACTTTTATATGTTTTGATATCTTAGATGTATGATATTTGAGTAAGTTTGTAAGATGTTTAAATTGTCTTACAATTTTTTTTTATATCTAGGTATTTGATAAGCTCGAAATGCTTATAAATTATTTACTTATAAGCTAAAGTTGGTCAAAATCATAAGTTGATTATTTTTTCATCAAAATATTTACTTCTCTATTTCCATGTCCTTCCATAGAAATCTTGTAAGTCGTTATAAATTAAATATCACCATCAACTTATGATGATTTCTTAGCTTATAAGTAATTTTTAGTTTGATCAAATTATTGAATTTTTAATACCTTATTTAATTTCTAAAATACATTCTCCAAAACAAAATTTTAACTTCTCCCTTGCATATCCGTTAATCATCCTTTTCCATAAAAAAAATACTTTCAAATTTATAATATTTTGGTAAAGAAGTCGAGAATATTTTAGTCATTCTACTTACTTTTTTATCGAATATGTAATTATTTATTTATAAAACTAATTTTAACACTTGCAATACCGATCAGTTAATCCAAACGAGCTCTAATAAACTATGTGAATCATCTAAAAACCTCTAAGTTATCATAGGTGTACTTCAATTGCATAATTATTTATTTAATTATATCTTCAACAGGTAACTGATTCCGTAAACAATTTGAGTGAACATCAAGTTCAAAGGCTCAACTGGTTGAAACACGAGACAAAGGCTGAAGAAAGGTCCCTAACGGAAGAGATGGCACAAATCCAAGAGAGCGTGACCTCACCACCATTGGCGGATCTAGCACGTCGAGTAGGAATGCAAGTTATATACACTGACAATATAAACACAGAGATCGAGGAAGTTGATGGAAACATAGACCAATTGAAGACGGCTTTGGAGAATGTGGTGACGGATGCTGATAGGTTAAGGACAAGAACAGCTGAAAGAGTTGTGGGATTACTTAATCCTTTGCAAAGTTTGAAGTTTTTGAGTGCTGTAGGTCAGCTTCAATTGAGAGTAAGGATGATGGGAATGGAAAGAGAAGCTGAGAGACAACAACAAAGAAATGAACATTCAAATGGATGGTAAACTACTTCAAGGTAATACGTGGTTGCTCAAACTCTTCAAAAATATATATTGTTGAGTCTAATAATATTTTTGAAGAATCTGAACGAGTTAATTTAAGATTTTTGAATATTTTGTTGTAGTAGTTTCGAGAAAACTAAAGGTTGTGTAATAAATAATTAGTGTGAGCTTGAGAAGAAAATGCTTTGGTGTAAGACCTCATGAGACATGTGATTTTTGCTTATTTGGCTGTGTTTAATTGGGTTTTATCGTGTTGGTCATTTCGTTGTTTACGAGAAGATGCACACCTTTAAGTTGGAGATAAACATTACTCCCTCCGTTTGAAAAAAAATGATCTAGTTTGATTTGACACATTTAAAAAAATAATAATAATTTGAATCTTGTAGTTCTAAATTAAAGTTATGTCAAATATACAAAATTGTCCTTTAATCCTGTAGTCTTAAACATGTCACGTGAAAAGCTGAAAGTAAAATGTTACCAAAAAAGGAAAAAGGTCATTCTTTTTAAAACGGAGGAAGTATCAATTACTCCCTACTTTGACCGGTGGAGAACAATTTAAATATGCGAAAAGGAGATGCGTGAAAAAATCAGCTATGAATAATTTAGATGTCTCTTAGTGGTATAGTATTTTTTTTTATAATTTCTTGTCAATTTTGATTATCGTACTATTTTTTGTTAGTATGAATGTTTTTTTATAGAATGTTTTTGTCATGATTTTTTCACAATTGATATTTCTTTTTCAATCCGTTTGTATGTTCCTTTTTTAGCTGAAAGATTTATAGAAAACAATCCTCTCTATCTACATGTATATTTTACCCATCTAAATCTCATTTTTTTGAATTATCTTAAATATGTTGTTGTTATTATTATTACGGAAAAAGGTCAAAATTGCCCCTGAACTATGCGAAATAGACCACTTATACCCTCCATTACATTTTGGGATCAAAAATACCCCCGCAGTTATCCCAGGAGACCATAAATACTCTCAAGAGTTAACACCCCAATTTTTTAGTGACGTGGCAAGCCACATGGGACTAATCCCTCCACCTAAGCATTGCCAACTAAGATTCACTACAAAAGAACTTGACTTTTAGTGGCAACAAAGTCGCCACAAAATCCCAAAATATTGCCACTAAAGGTTATGAGTGATTTTTAGTGGC
>JAJOOR010018478.1:0-19079 GCA_036250505.1 Solanum acaule | reverse complement strand
CAAGAATCTGACTGAATTCTAGGGACCTAATGGGCGAAAGGAACCCACTAGTGAAATCCCACATACCTAGTGACGAATTCCACGGAGAAATCTTTAGATTTTGGGGCTGGAACTGATGGAACCTTGTTGCGTTCTTGAACTAGGGTTCTTGACCTCTCTTCTTCTCTTACGCTCTAATTTTTCTAAGTTTGATTAATGATTTGACTTAGGTAAGTTCTAGTTATGTTTCTAGGCTTAAACTGACTAAAACCTCATGATTTAGGGTCTAAACGACGTATTTTAGGGGTTAAACAAAATAGTAAAAGACCAAAAGACCCCTGAATTAATTGCTGTCGGAGTGACTGACGGACGGGACTAACGGGCCGTCATTCAATCGATGGTCCGTCGATTGGAGTCGTCGGTCGAGTCTACCCGACAAGGCTTCACTAAAACGAGCATAACTTTTCACTCGGAGGTCAGATTTTAGTAAACTCGGCGGCGTTGGAAAGAGGATTCATTTATCTATCATATCATAGGTCATGGGACACATAATTCCTTTTGTGTTAAAAGTTATGACCATCTGAAGTGGATCCATCAATAATTTCAGTTAACTGGCTGCTGACCCTCATCTACGGTCAGACTTACGGACTGTGGATCAAATGACGGTTCGTGCTGGTCGACCATAGTTTGTGTCAGAGGCTGGGTAAAGGAGGTCTCAATCCATGGACACAGACCACAGACCGTGGTCTAATCTACGAACCGTGGGTATGTCCGTGAGTCGGGACTTAGCCAATTTTCTGAGCTGGGTCTGGGAGGGGTTTCAGTGGTGAACCACGGACAACTAGCACGGGCTGTGGTCTGACCTACGGTCCGTGGATGGCAACCGTGGGTTGCACCTGGACTTTTTAAAATCTGCATTTTTGGTCTGTTTCGAAAACGGGGTGTTACAACCCGGGATGAGTTGATCAACCAACACCTTGTTCCCGGGACCAAGACTTCTATAAAAACATTCCAGGAGGACTACATTGGGAATTTCATTAGTTGGGCATTGAACCAACAGTGCTTTAAACCTTAGCCACGACTCATGAATCCTTTCACCTTCCAATTGTTTAAAGATTAGGATGCGATCCCTGAACATCATCACTTCTAATGGAGGAAAATCCATTTGTTCGCAATTACTACCCGACATGCTCACCTCCTCTATTTCAAAACACAAGCACACAAAACAAAACTAAAAATTAAGTAAGTATCACTACAACTAACAAGAACAAAATTCAACTTAACTAAAAAATTTCAAGTAACACCACTCCTCGACAGCGGGGCCATTTTGATAAGTGTACGCTATCAAAGATACTTCATTCAATACTAAGCATCAGCGATCGTTCAATAGTAATATAACCCAACTAGTGAGTTGGGGTCGAGTCTCAAGGGAGAGGTTTGTACTTAAGAATCATTGGAACAACATAAATATGCTCTAGTCAATCATAGCTAAAAACATTTACGAAGAAAAACATAGTTTAAATTATAGGGTGACACAAGTGTCAAATATCACGGAGGTTTTGTATTGATTATCGACTAAAACAACAAATAGCACAAAAATACGAATATGGAGACGGGATTCTTAGGATGTGATTGAACTATAGGCTAAGGTAAACAACCGGGTAATTGCAATTAATAGTAAACAGCTCCAAATTGGTAAATAAGCTAGACTTTAGTGGGGTAAACTTTCTCTCGAACAATTTACCCCGAATCAAATTGGGTTCTCTCGAACACCAATAAGCAGCAATGAAGCACAACCTTCGCTTTAGTCCATTCACTCTATCAAGCTGAATGTGTGGAAAAAGGGTTTAGGATTCACTCTCTCGAGCTGAACCCATGACAACCCAATACCCACAGACCATCGATTCAATAATTTTGGTTTTAAAACTCTCTCTCTTGCAAGCCAAAAACACAAAGTTAAGATTTTATTTGCAACTACAACCCATTAAATTCAACCACAATTACTGAACGAAATCACTTTTAAACAGCAAATAAACTATCAATTAACAATACCCAACATTTAAATAACCCATAATCACATAATAACACCCCAAGAATTGGGATTTTAGCTAGACATAGTAAAAAGGTAAAAATCGTTACCAAGTTGTGTTTCCATCAACTGGGTATGATTGATATTGTCTGTACAAAGGTCTAAGATGAAGAATCTTCAATACCCACTTCAAATTTCTTAGAAATGGAAATCTTCAAAGCTAAGGAAATATTGTCTCTCTATTCAGTTCTAAGTTCTCAACTTCAAAAACTAAAAAATATTATGTTTCCACAAGAGATCAGATACTAAGCTAAAAAATTTAAACAAGTATTTATAGTTGTCAAAAAGTGTGTTGCGGAGGTTCAGTCAACGCATTTAGTCGGGATCGGCGATCCAATCGGTGATCCACCCTTTTGCCATTTTCATCGCCGTTTTGCTTTTGCCTTCAACATCTGTAACTTTGGGCGATATGGCACTGCATCGCGAAACCGTTTGGTGACTCACCGACTGCTCCTTTCCCTCGTCGACTAGATTTTCTCCTTCAGGGCTTAGCACTCTGGAACATTAGGAGAGACTCTGGCCGTTCGGTGACTCCCCTAATGGGTTAGGCAATCCTCATGCCTTCTTTCCTTCGTTCTTTCAGCTGCCTTGTTCCTTTTTGCTCAATAGTGTCCATTCTTTGTCCTCAATCCAAATACCTAAAATTCAACGATTTACATTAGTTATTGGTACAAAATATACATTTTGAGGACACTAAATCTATTAAAATAAACCCTAAATGAGTCCAAATTGTGGACTCATCATACCCCCTAGACTATGATCGAAATCTTAGAGACACACCTTAACTAAACTAAGGTCCTATTACCCTCCGAACCCTTTTTTTGTAATTTTGTACACCTTTTTAGATTATGTGGCATACAAACATCTCCCATGCGCCTCAAATACTTGGAGTCATTGACGAGTCACTGAATGTATATATTTTTAACCCGGAGTGTGTCAAATAATAGTATAGAAAGATGTCGAACCCACAAAGATTGGTTTGTCTACAAACGTTTCTTGTTTTAATTACTATTTAAGAAATCAAGAATAGTTTAATGGTGAATTAATTAATTTATAATACAAAAAGTAGAGAAAATACTTTAGTTTTCGCAATATATTAAAATATGTTGAGGATCTTGACTTTACTCAATATTTCTATATAAAGTAAATTATTTATTCCTAAATTTATATTTCTCATAAAAGATAAATATCTCTCACGATTATATTTATATATTATTACTGAAATTGAACAATTAAATGCACTCCTCTCGGTTATACAATTTAATTGCCAAAATAGTAATATTTAAGAACAAGAAATATGTACTTGAACTAAAACATATTCTCCTAAGTAAGTCTCTTTCGATTACCTTACTTGTTATAATTAATTATTACATTATTCGCCTCTCTCGATTACAAATAAAAGTAGATTTAAATATAACATAAAATAGATAGATGTCACTAGAGTATTAACAATATACCAATACTCCAATTAACGGTATTACCTCTTCCGCCTCTCTCAATTACACAGTTAGTAATATGTTAATACATAGTAAACAATGGATATATGTTAATAAATTTAAAAACATCTAACTATAAAATAAATAAAAAATAAATCTATAGCTTAAGCTCACACACGTAAAATTTAGAAATAATACTACTATTATATAGAAATATAAAGATCCGTCATTTTCCCAACACAAAAAAAAAATTACTCCATAATAGAATGGTATACTACTAAAGAAAATAATCTTCTCCATTAAATAAGAAAATAGAAGAAATATTCAAGAAGATTAATTCCACTATTTAATTAAAAGTAGGAACTAGAATAATTTTCAACAACAAATAACTAAAAAATTAGTACAAGAAGAACTTAAAGAAATATATGGATTGTTTTTTTTCTGCCCCTCTCTACTGCTTTAGCAACTTATTCCTCGTGTTATTTATAGCCATTCTCTGAAGACGGAAATCACCATTTTCTCTTAATTTTTTCACTTGCAAGTTGATATTTTTGACAAAATTAAAATGGTAATTCAAATGTATACCAACATTTGACAAAGTTTTCCATCTAACTTTCCTTTTTCTTTATTTTCCATTTTGGTGGCTACCATGCTACTACATTTTTCAACTTTTAGTTTCCATATTTGCTTCATCTTTCTTTCATTTCTTTCTTTCTTATTTATTATTGTTTCCCTTTTTAGCTTGTGGGTTCTACACAAAGAAAAATATGTCCAACTCATTTCCATATTTGCTCAACTTCCCATTCCTTTCTTTCATAATTCTTTAATATCTCCATTTGTGTTGGATAATTTCTTGTAAATCGGCACTTGTGTTTCTTTTGCCACATAACTACTTAGTTGATGTTTTCTTATTGTATTGCAACATTTTCTGCAAAGAAAGATTAAAAATATTAGTATGAAAATTAAATAACAACTTAGAATATATATATGATATTTTTCTTTTATCAGTCATGGAGTGTTCCACGTAATCCAAAAGGTGTATAAAATTACAAAACAAATGAGTTCAGGGGGTAATAGGACCTTAGTTTAATTAAGGCGTGTCTCTGGAATTTCGGTCATAATGTAGGAGGTACTTGTGCATCCCTCCTCATTATGATGTTTTGTCAAGCATTTTTGGGTTTTATCAATGAAAATATATTAGGGATAATGGATTTGCTTAAAAGGCATACACATCCTTCAATTCGTTAGGGGGCTACATATTGATTTAGGACGCACAATAATTGTTTGTATGTGACGTGTTATAATTGTTTATGTGAATATGTTGCTTTGAAAAAGGACATTCTAGCCCACCCTTTTATCAATTTTTTTCTAAAAAATAATCCCCATAAGCACAAAAAGCAATTCACTATCAAAGTTCGTCCAAAATAATCTCTGAGTCTTAAGTTTCTCAATCAAATCTGAATTCCATTACTAAATCCTAAAGGCTTACTCTTTTATCTCAGTGAAAGGTTGAACTTGATGCCAATATGGAAAAAATATCAGAACATTGAGGTTGAGGAAACCGAAGAGGTACTAATGATGAGACTGTACCAAATCAATCAATAGATCCATAAAGTAGAGAGAGACTCAGGAAGTGGACCTGGCCAATGTGATCGCACTAGAGAAGAGTATTGAAATGGATGCTAAGATTGAGATCATTAAAGGAAAGTTGGCTAGGGTTGATGTGTTAATAGCCATAACTTTAAGAAAAAAAGAATGACAAAACCCTTGAGATTAGGAAGTTGCATGAAGAATACTCCTCCACTATATAAGGGATTGACATGACTATTGTCGAAAGAAATAAGTCTGAATTTGATAAGAAGAAATTCAAAGAGGGAACTGATGATGCGACCTGTTTTCTAGAACGATTCATAGAAGGGGATGAGAAGATCACCCTTTAGGTTTACTTTCGGGACTATGACCTGGGACCCAAAGTCATTTCATGTGCTACCATTTATCAAATCCTCTGTGCTATAGGCACCTTACATCCCATCAAAGGATCTAGCTATAACGTTGAACCCAAAGATGCACACAAGAAGTATGCTTACCATCAAAATCCGAAAGGTAACACTACGGACGAATGCATAGAGCTGAAGACTATAATTCTTGGCACGGTCTACAATAGAAGAATCAGTCACATGTTGGGCCCTCACACCATTCTTGTTTGCGATCAAGTGAAACCTGACATGCCAATCACGAATGATATTTTAATCTATTGTTATGACACAACTTTCGCGGAGTCGTATCTGAGCATCTACTACAAGTTAGTTCAAAGCACAATCCTAACACCTGCCAAAAGGAAGGAAAAAATAGCCTTTGCCCTCTGGCGTGAAGGTAATGAAATTTGTCCTACCATGACACCAAGGGTCACGACATCGAGAAGTGTCTCACATTCCATTGTGATTTGGAGTGCTTGGTCAACAAGGACAAGATCCATCTTAAGTGACCTCTTGGATACCAGTGAAGAGTCAAACTAACAAGGAGATTAGCGAGTTTGGAAAAGAAGCCTTAGGAAAGGCATAGTACATGTTTTTAGAAGTTTTTCTTATTGTCTGTTTTCAATTTTCCTGTAATAAAGTCATGAATGAATGAATTGTCAATTATCCTCATACAAATTAGAGCTACATAGGGAATGAATTCTCTTTTGTGAGATACATAGGTGGCCTTTCAAGGCCCGACCCCTATCTTTGAATTTTTTTATTTTTACCTTTGGTATTAGAAAGATTTGAGACTACATATCTATCTGCATCAACAAACATTAAGAGAGAAACAAAAAGACCTTGGCTCAATGCAAGTCAACCTTCCTGACTCTTTAGTCAAAGTTTGAACGGGAGGCTTTGGAATGGTTCACCTCCCAAGACATGAAGCAATGCTCTAGTTGGAATGCTTTAGCTAAAGACTTTAATGAGAGATTTGGTTATTACGTAGAGATCATTCCAAACAGATACTCTTTGGAAAATATCAGGCAAAACTCCACCAAAACCTATTGTGAGCATGCATCCGGGTGGAGAAAAGAGTCTGTCAGAGTTCAATCTCCCATGTCTGAAAAGGAGATCACTGAAGTATTTGTGCACATCCAAGAGCCAAAATACTTGTCATGACCCGACTTCTCAGGTCATGATGACACCTACTACACCCCACTAGTAGGTAAGCCTAACCCTTAGTCCGGAGCCATAAGAAACTGACTATCAAGTGGAAGCCAACTACAAGAAGCATAAAGTTCAAAACAAGCGAAGAAATGGTAAACAATATAGAGATACAAAACATAAAACCATCCCAAGACCTGGTATCAGCTAGTAGTCGAGCATCTAATCCAAAATTAGAGTATAAGGATTTTACATATACAATATAAGTACAAGATGTCTCCCAATACATTATAAATACTATGCCTAACAGATAATAGATGGAAATCGGCAACTCCGAAAGCAATGAGCTCACCCTAGTCTCCGAACTCCAAGCTGCTCCGCACGATGATAACACTCAAATGTACTATTTAAAACCAATTAAAAGAGACAACGCTCGTCATCAATAAAAATACCTAGAGAAGAGTCGAGGTCAAATCCCACATGGAGTGATATATCGTAGAGAATTCAGTTAAGAAGTTTGGATTGTAAAATCATTCATTTGTAATAGTAATAACAAATGGGTGAATGATTCCACCAATTTAGCAAAAGGATTTGATTATCAATGGTCACAATTAAACTAAAATTACCAAATCTTCAAGAAATAACAAGTAATTTAGGGGTGCAGGGATCGGAAATCAAAGTCACATAAGGGTAATTGTGCTGCTCTATAGTGATGAACATTCATGAATATGCTAGGGCATCTTCAATGATGCTAATCTTCTTTCGATCTCATAGCATCCTTGCATAGAATCTCCTTTTTGTCTCATTTGTATGTCAATCTAAACAACCAAATAGCTTACTCTATTCTCTCTTTTGATGCAGAAATAGGGCAAATGGATTCGACCCATAACTCTATTTTTCAAGCAAGTTGCAGACATCAAACCTAAATTACTAGTATCAGACTAATCACCTAGTTCAATCAATCTCTTTCGAGTGTCGGCCAGAGATCAGAAGTACAAATTAAGTTTGCAACCTTAACCCATAAGTTAACCCATGCTAATTGGCCCAAATTTATGTATGAATAGTAGTAAAAAACAGCATAACACAATACCCACTACATTAAATCAACACCCAACCCCATAATTGTACCCCTAGATCTTGGGGTTTTAGCTACCAACTACAAAAAGTAAAGAAATTATACCTTCCATGAAAGCAACCATGGGTAACATGAAATTAAGCAATTACAAGCAAACCCACTTTGAATTTAACTTCAACGTCATGACCCGAGTCTACACCATGGACGTGGCCGGCACTCGAGAATCATTGTTGGTCCCCAAGCGAACCCTCATCCTGGCTAACTACAAGAGGAAGACTAACTCAAGCATGCAAAAGCTTAAAACTGAATTAAATTCAATAAACTCAAATACTCAATCTTTAAAATAATCTGAACAATACTCAAAAGATAAACTTAGAGTTTGTAAAAAAAAAACTCAAAGAAGATACATGCTGAAAACTACTCAACTTTGTCTATCTATGAAGTCTATACTATTACAAAAGGATATCAGGACAAGACCCACGACATCTTAAAACTACTAACTGTAAGGTAAAGGTGAAGTCCTACGGAATGTAAGAAGGCTCACCAAAGCTGACTGGAATATCACACGACCTCAATGAAATGCATGTTGATGATCTTGAATACTTGTATCTACATCATGAAATGATGCAAGCCAAATGGCTCAGTACATGGAATGTACGAGCATGTAAGGGGAGTTCAAAGCATAAACATAAGCTTGAACTGGAGGAAAACAAACATACTTACCTCTTTTCAACTCACTCAACTCAACTCAACTCAACTCAAAGAGAAAAAGTTCAACTTAACTCAGAGAAAATAGGGCTCAACTCAATAACATGATATTCAACTCAGTGAAACATGGTTCAACTCAACAATAAGATACACAACTCTGAATACTCAACTCTAGATAAAGCAACAATAAAAGATGCAATATATGGAAAGCTTTTAAAACAATAGATAGCAACTCAATGTATTGGAAAATACAATAATAACTCAGTTTGTATATAAAAATACAATATAACTCTGTGGGAGATTCTCTAACCGACAACCATCACTATGAGCTATGTGATGATACATCGTCTAGCCCACGCTGCCAGAATTGTCCTATATTTTTCCAAGGTATAGAACCTACTACTAAGTGGATCCACTAGTCTATGCTAAAAATCATTAAGGAATCATCCAAAAAGTATGAGCCTTTCTACCCACGTTGGCTACATGGTTTATGGGGACTGTGAGTTGTATGAACTCTCCCCCATATCGGTGCTCAATACTACTCCCAAAATATACTAGCTCATATGTTTTTAAGAAAACATAACTCTTTCTGTGGTTTGAGATAATTTCTCAAACTATCCTCTTAAAAGAGGTAACTACTCTTGAAATAATTTTTGAACTCATAACTCATTTGGAAATCTTAGTTTCTCTTTTATCAATGTAAAAATTAATGACTCTGGGAATACATAGTCCCCTTATATTCATACTTGAAAACTCTTTCTCTTAAAAGAGATGGTACTCAAAACTACTCATGAAAACTCTTTTGGAAATCGGTGTTTTCTCTTTGCTTAAATGTAAAAACATTTACTCTTGGGATTACTTAGTTCCCATATATCATTTTAAAGAAAATGAACTCAGCTCTACTCTTCCTCAACTCATATGCTCAAGTCTTAAAACAAATTTAAAAAGGTTTGCAAAAGACTTCTTAAAATAGGGTTCATGCCGAATTATGGACGTGAACTACTCAATTCAAGGTTTTCAATAACCATACATAGAACTCAATACTCGGAACTCAACAACTTCAGAACTTAAGGACTCAATTATACTACTCATCTTAAGAATGCTCAACTCAGAGGGTTCATGCGGAATTATAGACATGAACTACTCAACTCAAGGACACAATAATACTCCTCATCTCAAGACTGCTCGACTCATAGGGTTCATGCAGAATTATGGGCATGAACTACTCAAATCAAGGACCTTCATGAGTAACATGTAGTAGTCCCATAATTAGGAATATAATCCCAAAATGATTAGGAACTCAATACACAAGACTTAGAACTTGAAGATACTACTCCTCTCAAAGAAAATCAAGTTATGGAGTTCACGCGAAATTATGGGCATGAACGACTTGACTCAAGGATTTCAATGATAATGTTAAATCATGAATACATTCTTTTCCTTCTCATAATCAATTACTCGAGTCTTGAAACAATTTAAAATATATTGTAGAAGACTCCTCGAAAAGACTCAAAGGGACTTTCTCAAACTTTACTCAAATCGATAGTTGATCTCGAAGGATTCACAATATAACTCAAAGACTTTCTTGAACTCTACTCTTGGCTCTTCCTTGAATTTGAATTATGAATTCAAGGATAATGACTTGATATATAGGATTTCTTAATGATTGGATGTAGGTTGGATAGTAAAAATCACTAAGAGAAGGAAGACATATTTTGAAAGATTGAATACGGAACGAAGAACAGAGGAGAAAAGGACCTGACGTCCCTGGCACAGCAGTGGCGCACCGCGCCAGACCTCATGTGATTGAGGTTGGTCTAGGGCGCACTGCAGGCGCAGGGCGCCAGCCCCTCAGGCACGACAGGGGCGCGCCGCCCCAGCCACGTTCCAGACGAATCCAACGAACTTTTCTTCAATTTGTTTTCCAGCCCTACCTCATCTAAACTCAAATAATTTCCTCCAGAATCTTTTGGATCCTTAAACTCAACCTAATTACAGATAATTCTACACCAAAACCCACCAAGAATAACACTCATTCGCAACTCTCACCTCAAGGACTCAACAAGAACTTCATTATTAAAAATGAAGCACAAACTTCAAGAACTCAACAAGATTATCAATATACTCAATCTCATGGATGAAATTCATAAAAGAAACTCATGATTGGTGTGTGGGTGAACAAACCCAATACTATGGAAGCTTACATACCTCTTAGGATAAAATCGTTGGTGAAATCCCTCGAAGAATCGCAAAAATCTTGAATGCTCTTCATTTTCTCCTCTTTTCCTCTTATAGAACTCCTCTAAAAACCCTAAGCGTATTTTAGGAATAACTAAAACTGATTCTAATCAGTTTAGACTCCTAAAATCTTACTAAAAATGTTTAAATCCGATTGGGTAAGGAAAGGACCAAAATACCCCTCATATTTTCTGGTAACTTTCCTTATTTGGATAACCTGACTTCAAACGGACATATCTCCCTCATACGAGCTCGAAAATTAGCAAACTCGGTGGCGCTGGAAAGAGGATTCCAAGACCTTTCATTTGATATCTTATGGGTCTCCTAACTCATACTGTGCTAAAAGTTATGGTCGTTTGAAGTTGACCCAAAACTTTAAAAGAACTTAGGAATGACTTGAATGAACTCTCTTCTAAAACCCTAAGCGTATTTGGATTTATGAAAACTGACCCAAATCAGATTTGTCCCCAAAATATTACTAAAATTCGTTTTAAGATGATTGGGTAAGGAAAAGACCAAAATACCCTTCGTATTTTTGGGTAACTTTCCTTAACTGGACAACCTGACTTCAAATGGGCATATCTCTCTCATACAAGCTAGAAAATTAGCAAGCTCGGTGGCGTTGAAAAGAGGATTCCAAGACCTTTCATTTGATATTTTATGAGCCACCTAACTCATCATGTAATGAAAGTTATGGTCGTTTGAAGTTGACCCAAAACTCATACTTAGCATAACTTGCCAAAATTTCCAAATTTACTCTTTCCAAAAATAATTTCTTTCTAAGGTGGGATGGTACAGTGATACATCTAGTGACCTTAACACTTAAGAAAATTTTAAATTCCTCGGCAAAATCCTACTCACAACGAAGGATGGTTCGAGTCTTAGCTCAAAAAAATTCAGGGGTGTTACATTCAATTTGTCAATTTCAAGAGCAAAGTTGAAAAACCCCAAAAACTAGAAAGTGTTTCACAAAGTAAAGTGTTTCTCTTTCTAGAATATTCACAAGTTCCTTCATAATTTTTAACTCTCAATCTGAAACTTTATTTTTTGCTTTCTAAGCTTTGTTTTTTTCTCTCTCCTTTGGGCTATTTATAGCTTCCCAAAATTTGGCCCAAAACTCAGCATGCTACCCTTTGAACGACGTTAGTCGGGCTCGCCGAGTTCGTTCGGCGAATCACCGATTATGTTTCAGCTTGCCTTGTCTTGCTCTAGGCTTCAAATTTTTGAACATCAGTCAGCGAGCTCGTATGAGTCTGCCTTTCACATTCGGGGTATCACCAAGTACCACCTTAGTTTTCCTTTCGAGCCTTCAATTTTTATCCTTAGACTGTCACTTTCGGCGATGGTCAACAAAGTCGTCCTTCTCATTCAGCGAATCATCTTTTCTTTTGGAGTTCGGCGACTTGTCTAGATAAATACAAGTGTTGTGCACTATCACTTTGGGCGAGCTAATGCTCACTAGGCGATCCACCTTTCTTGTTTGGCGATCATCAATGTATAGTTTGCACTTTTTTTACATTTTTTTCAATTCTTTCAAACATTCATCCTTGCCTTGTCCATTAGCCTTCATAACTGCAAATCATCATAATATAATCAGAATATGACATAATTAGGCATTGAGGACACTAATTATTGAGCTAAATAAGCCTCAAATGAGTGCAAATCTACCACTCACCACACTAATCCAAAGCAACGATGATAACTCAAACTAGAATTTGTAGGAAGCAGGAGTATAGTATGAATACCAAAAATGGGACTTAGTAGGCATCGACCGACTGAGCTCAAAGATAACACAAGCATAAACAATAAGTAATAAGAAAAACATATCACAAATAACTAAATAGGGGATGCTAAAGTAAATATGCATAATAGAATAGAGACAAGGTACAAGGGGTAAAAAGCTAAGTCAAGAACGTACTTGGACCACAAGCCAACAACCTACTCATAAGCAACTAATAAACAAAGTCAACCAACTAGGGCCACCAGGACCCACAACCACACTTCTAAAGTCAAACCTATCATCTAACAAAGAAATATAACAGAGAACAAAATATAGTAAAACAATAACCTAGTCGGACCCTCATAAGCCCGGAAGGTACAAACAACAAACATAACCCAAACGGCCCCCATAAACCAAATGGTACAATCAACAAATAAGTATATTGGTGATAGGCAATGCATATGAGTGCAGAAGATGCAATATGACCATCCAGAGAGGTGCCATGAAACTCGACCTCCTAGCCCAAGTAACCATGACCACAATAAACTCTCACCCTAGCTAGTAAGAGTGACAAATCATTCCAGGCTACCCAGCCAATCAGTCCACTCTCAGCCAAACTAGTAAGAGTGACTCGGGTCATGTCAACTCTGAAAGGATCTGAATATATCAAGGACACCTATCCATACATTCCACTCCTTGGGAGTAAGCCTCTTAGCTAGTAAGAATGACCTGGGCGTGTCGACTCTAAAGAGAATCTCAAAGTAGCCAGAATCATGCAAGAAAATGTGTCGAAGTGTCATCTAGTCAGGTAAAAACTAAGTAAATCCTAGATGCCTCTAAGATCTCATATAGAAAAGGAGCACGTCCCCAATGCCTCGTAAACTCAAACACTAGTAAATCAAGTCATCCAGGTAGTATGACTCCCATTAAGACCAGTTTAGGATAAAAGTTGAGTAAAATAATATTTCATCAGGAATGATAAATATGCCAATGAACCGAGGTCATACCACGAAACTTGTAAGAATGAACAAACAATGCAATGCATGCCATCAATAGTATTCAAGCAAGGCACTCAAGTCAAATAACCATACAACCAACCAAAACATGCTACTAAAGGGAGTAGTACTATCTAGGGTCCAACTGTTCTTCGCATATGACCTCGAGCTCAACAATATAACCAAGCTTAGGTAACAGTACCACAAGTTTGCCACTGAACAAAAAGTGAAGGGACAAAAGAAAAGGTCTCAAAATAATAAAAAAGGGAACCAACTCAAGGGATGACACCCTACCCCAATCATACTGCCATTCCCTAATTGAGTATAGCTAGGATCGACCCATGAATACGACGAGCCACTAAGGTCACAAGCACCAACTCAAGGAGAACAACCCAATACAAGCTCTATAGGAAGCAAATCCAAACTATGAAGACGGTAGAACAGAATCTAAAGCATCTAAGGTCACATCTAGTCTAAGGCTACAAAACACCAATCTTAGAAAGGTAACCAAGAACATCTACACCACAATCAAGGCTACCAACCTAAATAAGGATCCCAACACCCACACTAAGCCTAAGGCTCTTAGAGAATCTAGATTAGCTAGAATAACAGGAGCAAGGCTAGACACCCGGCAAATACCATCCAAAATTACATAAAATCTATAATAGGAATCATCTAAGACTCTCAATTAAGAAAATAGACTGAAGCCTACCTTAACATCGATCACGAGCACTCCAAATCCACCATACATGAGTTATCTGCCCCCGGAATGCCTCCAAAAAACTGCCACACTATCAAATTATCAATCACAATACCATTATGGACCTTTTGACACTAAAATCGCAACAACCGAAAACAAACCAAAATTTGAGTCAAAACTGGAATGTGGGACCCACATTGATACTCTTGAAATTGACTCCGTCAAAAGGTCCTAATCAACTAACCATGCCTGTGTCCCGAAATAGGAACCAATTATGTGTCTAAATCAACCCAAACACACGCAAGCAACAAAAACCTCATTAAAGAGACGATGAATCCCACATAATCAATATTTTACCTCAAATTCAGAGAATTCAATAATTTTCTTTTATAGACTCATGAGGTCACGAAGATTTTGGACTCCCACGACTTTGAATCACCTCAAACGGAGCTCCCACACGCGAGTTATCGCCATTTGAAGATTGGAATTTGGGTTGATTCGTGTCACTATTATTAATTTAAAAGGTGAGTGACTTGACCATCATGAACTCGGCCAGGTGACCCTCAGGGCTTCACGAACGCGCTAGCATCCTGCGAATGTGGCCGACTACCAAGGCATCACGAACGCAACCCTAGGCTCATCGAACGCGGGGTCTGGGTAATAAGCCTTGGTTAACGTGACCCTAGGTGCGCAATCGCGACGGCCTCACATGGCTGCACCATCAACACCCATATCAGCTGATATGCTTAGACCCCAAATTCTCCAACGGGGGTGCCCAAGATTCATTTGGAACCCCATGCATACAAATGAAATATGCTACCATGTCGTATTTGGCATTCTGGACTCAACAGAACCATCTAAACTTCTATCTGAGGCTGTCTCGATGAAACGTGGGTCCCACCACCAAGTTCCATTTTAAGCTAAAAGCCATAAGAAGGCTCAAAATGATATCGAAAGCCTAGGGAACCGCACTAAAGGTCGTTCTAAGCAAAACTCGACAATTTGGAGCTAATCGCATTGACAAAATTGTCATTTGAGCACGTTTACCAAAAATATTGACCAAAGTCAAACCTTGGCTTAAGCTTCCAAGTTAAAATGCCAAACGACACAAACTTACCAGAAGTCTCGTGACCTAAACCAACCATGCCCTTAGCCTAAAATTACCCTTTCAAAGAGATGAGGAAACCGTCATAATTGCATTCTAAAGCCGTCTTCCTAAAATTTTGACTGAAGTCAACCGTTCAAGTCTCAAAGGTTCCAAAACACACAAACTTGCACAAATCCAAATGCATGACCTAGCAACCAAACTGCCAGTCTCAACAAGTCATAAATGACTTGGGATTGCTACAGAAAATCTCTAAACGCTGAAAAGATCGGAAAACTATGAAAATGACCAGGAAGGTCATTACAAAAATGATGTTAATTCTGAACCTAGAGTTGGGGCTGATAATGAGGTTGAGCAATGTGTGTTTGTTGATTTTGGAAAGTCGGAAAGGATGGAGGTCATATCAGAGGAGGTTGAAGGAGCCAAGGGCTTAGATGGACTAGAAATAAAGTTTGTGTAACCTCTAACACCAATTCCTAAACCATCGCTTCTATTTTTGCAGATGTTGTAAAAGAAGGTTGAGGATGGTAAGTTTATGAAATTTATCTCCATGCTTAAGCAAATTTCAGTAAATATTTGGTTTGATGAGATCTTAGAGCAGATGCCAAATTATGTAAAGTTCGTGAAAGACTTTGTTACAAAGAAGAGGATAGTCGACTTTGACATGGTTGATGATCTACATCATTGTAGTGCTAAGGTCCTTAGTTCAGAAGAACGAAGATCCGGTCACGTTCACTATTATTTGTACTATTGGTGAATCTAATATTGCCAAGGTGCTATGTGATTTGGGGCCCAACATCAACCTTATGTCACCAACCATTTATAAACATGTGGGCTTGGAAGCCCCCAAACCAAGTACCATGCATATGATTGATGACTGATCCCAAACCAAGTACTATGCATATTGTTGATGACTGATCCCAAACCAAGTACTATGCATATTTTGTGTGACGTGCTGGTAAGAATTGAAAGTTTCAGCTTTCCAGTAAAATTTGTTAATTTAAATTGTGATGTGGACTTCGAAGTTCTCATAATTTTGGAAAGACCATTTTTGGCCACAAGCAAAGCGCTTGTAGACATGGAAAGTGGTGAACTCAGAATTTGACTGAACAATGAGGAGGTGAAATTCAATTTGTGTCCTATATGAATCAACCACAAGATGGTAGTGTTGTTTTAGTGATTGATGTAGCTGAAGTAAAAAACTTGAATTCAATTATAGGTCAAGATCAAACTCAAAAGACTTGGAATTCAAATACAAGTTTAGAGCAAGACCACAAGAACCGAGATCAAGTTCAAAACTCTTAAATTATATATTCGAAAAAAGAATTAGAGGGCTCGTAGAGATTGTAACACTCTATTATATATGTAATAAAATAGTGTTGATTGTTGATATTTTCCCATGTATTATTATTACCTCAATCTGAATTTTACTGTTAACTTATAACTAAGAGCGTTTAATCATGTTTCATTGTAAAATTTTAAAATAAGTTAGTTTTGTGAAGTAGTGTTTGACCATTAAAACAAATTTGAGTTGTTATGACTTTCTATAAATAGCCTAGGGGTTGTGTTGTAGCTAGTTAAAGTTATGCGAGTATTAGTACTGTAGGGATTAGTTATGAGAGAATCTATATATTATTTTATGTAAATATTAGTTATGGAGGGATTAATTATTCATATATTAGTTATATATGTATTAAATGATGCATCTTCTATCAGGTCATAACTTAAACATGTATTTATTATTCAGATATTTAAATTGCAAATCAAATATTATTGTATTAATTTTATGCATGAATAATTTATCTCCTAATCATCTACCAAACATGGTAAGATTTCTTATACAAGATTTTATATATGTATAATTCACCCTCCAAATATATATATAAAGAGAACCCTAAGCCCGCCTACGTGACACCACTTCAAATCAGAATCCGCTTTTAATTTATTTATTTCCAATACTAGCCTTCCCTTTTCATGAAAAATTGTAACTTTTATGAAAAATTGTGACTTTTATGAAAAGTTGTGACTTTTATGAAAAATTGTGACTTTTATGAAAAGTTGTGACTTTTATGAAAAATTGTGATTTTTATGAAGATTCCCAACTTTTATGAAAAATTACTTTTATGAAATGTTGTGACCTTTCTGAAGGGTTGTAACTTTTCCAAAGAGTTGTGACCTTTCCAATAAGGCACAATAAACATTTGTTCACACTATCCTTTGTTTTCTATAATTTGAGGGATGTCCTCTCATTTTAAAACAACGAAAATTATGAACTTCTTCTGCACAATTAAATATTCGTGTCCTTTGCTCCTGTTGAGTGACTCACTACACCATTGTTTTTGTATGAATACACTGGAGAATAGAATCGTTTTATCCTGAGATGATCTATTCCTTTAAACCTTGAGTACTAGGGGGGAATAATTTCCTTAATATGTAACTGTGCATTCAATGGGCTTGATTTTTTTCTTTCTATTTCATTCTATTGTTACAGATGCTGGTATGTTTTACTACAGTCATTAATTTATGCTTATATTATTAATTGTTGTTTTTGACAACATGTTTTAAACTTTGCTTTTTATGTTTCTGCAAAGTTATTGTTATAAGTATTTGTTAATACAGATTAAATAACATATGTTAATTGAGTATTCACGCAAGTTTTCTCTACTGAATTATTGAAGGTACAATAAAAAAATTCCTTACAGATCTATACTACCATCTCTTGGAGACAAAATTCAAATTTGGTATGCCATTGTAAGGACATAAAGACCTTATAAACTTTATTGCACCTTGATGTGCAAAGTGAACCATGAAAAGAAGACAAGAATTAATAAACTTTTGACATAGGTTCAAGGATGTGCCAGATGACCTATAGATGAATATGAATAGACTGAACCCTCTTTTAATCCCAAAGATATAGATAACTACACAATAAATTAATTGCTCATATTCAATATGAAGTATGGACAGATTCTCAAGTTTGCTGCAAGTTGTAAATACTTTTCTTGAATCAATAGATGTGTTTCTCGACACTGCGATTGGAATAGAAGTGTAGTTTCAAATTGAAATTTATCACTCTGGTATGTTGATTTTTAAAAGACACCCAAACAAACTAAATAATTTTGTGTAATATTTTTTCCTTTAAAGTATATATAATAAGTTGAATTATTGTCCAATATGATACATTCTCCCTTTAATTTTTCATTTTAATAATTACTTATGATACATTTAAATGGGGAACTTTAAAATGATATATGTAAAGTAAAAGGTAAGGCTGAACTTTCTACACGTTAGAATTAGAATATTTGTTTCACTTTAATCAGCCTTTTAATTATCCCTTTACCAACAATTATTTATTTATTAGAAAATTTAATATCTTCGATTGATGTTCATTTGATTTCCTAAAAATATCAAATAGTAACACTTCCTGGAAGCAAAATGATATATTATAAATCAAATTAAAGATGATTGATTGAAAGATAAATTATAAGATGTTATAATTATCATCTTCCTTTACATCATTAATATTTGTTACTACGTAATTTTGTATGTAAGATAATGTAATATTTTAGTTTTAATGACTGATAAATTTTAAGTATCATTTTATAAATTTCGTGAGCGGGTCATTTTGTAGTTGGAGATAAAAAAATGAGAGCACCTTTTGTATTATTTTTCAATTTTTTCATGTCGTCCAAAGTTAAATAAATAATCATCGGAAACTGCAAAATAGCTACTTTTTCCATCTCCGCTATTGTTTGTGCTTCAACAACAGCTCTGAGATTTCCCAATTATTAGGGTTTTTTTGCTTTGTTGTTTTTCATTCAGTTCAAAAATGGAGAAAATCAGGAAAGCATCTCATGCTGGTTCTTGGTACACTGATAATCGTAAGTTCCGCCAGTCGATTTCTCTTCC
>JAJOOR010018477.1:0-30430 GCA_036250505.1 Solanum acaule | reverse complement strand
TTTAATAAATTTAATGAGTGGTCAATCAACTTTGCCTTCAATACATAAGAGAGAAAAGTGTTAAATACCCTCTAAACTTGTAACTCTTTATTCAATGATGGGTCGTTACATTACATGTTTTAATAAATTTAATGAGTGGTCAATCAACTTTGCCTTCAATACATAAGAGAGAAAAGTGTTAAATACCCTCTAAACTTGTAACTCTTTATTCAATGATGGGTCGTTACATTACATGTTTTAATAAATTTAATGAGTGGTCAATCAACTTTGCCTTCAATACATAAGAGAGAAAAGTGTTAAATACCCTCTAAACTTGTAACTCTTTATTCAATGATGGGTCGTTACATTACATGTTTTAATAAATTTAATGAGTGGTCAATCAACTTTGCCTTCAATACATAAGAGAGAAAAGTGTTAAATACCCTCTAAACTTGTAACTCTTTATTCAATGATGGGTCGTTACATTACATGTTTTAATAAATTTAATGAGTGGTCAATCAACTTTGCCTTCAATACATAAGAGAGAAAAGTGTTAAATACCCTCTAAACTTGTAACTCTTTATTCAATGAACATCTTAACTACAACAAGATTTAAATATACCTTGAACTTGATTTTTTATATGATATCGTCCAAAGACTTCAATCGTGTATACACACGCTATCAACCATGAAAAGCTGGCTGGTGTGATTGTCCACATATAAATATTTACCCGACCCTCATTAACATTTACCCAAGTTACCCTATATCTATCAAAATCCAAATAAATATTTACCCAGCCTTCATTAACATTTACTCAAGTTACCCTATATCTATCAAAATCCAAATAAATATATCTATCAAAGCCAAAATTTTAAAAAGTCAAATCATCGATATATTTAGAAGGTTTCTTCTCAAAGCTTCGATTTTGAACTTTTCTTCTCGGAGCTTGGTCTGAATATTTTTTACTCTCCGAAGCTCCGGTCAGTAACAGACAAACCTCGAAGCTTTGGGTGAATCGATGAAGCTTTTGCTCTGATCAATAACAGTAACAGTGAGTTTCTTCGATCAAAACTGAAATTCTTTTCAACTACGAACCGTGATACCACCAACGGTCCGTCAGTAACTCCATCTGTCCTGGCACCAGATTTTTGGAAAGACAGAATTGCTTTATCTTTTGAATCCGAGGTGTTACGGGGAGTGATCTGGTTGAATTGAAAAAAGATAAGAATATTTATGACACAGAATTATTTCTACATAATGGGGACACAATACATATTTTATGTGTGTGATAACTCAATTCTAGAGTATGCGGGTCCATCTGAAGGACAAAGTAGTCAAGTTACAAGCGTAGGTAACACTTCAAGTCAAGTTGGTGAGACTTTTAATGCACCACTAGTTGGCAATAGGGAATCTGGAACCTTTTTGGTCCCTCTGATGATTTTTTAAATGTCCAAGGAAGAAATCAAGATTTAGGGTTAAATTCGGGTTATATTATTTCATCTAGTTATAAAGTTGTAAATGAAAAGGTTGTTGGTAGTGTAGAGGTTGATGATGATTACTCATCAATAAATTGGACTAATTTTGAAGAAGAAGTTGAACCTTCTATCCAAGAAGCAACTGAACCTTCTATCCAAGAAGAAGTTGAACATTGTAATGATCCAATTGGTCATTTTTGGTAATCCTTGTAAAATTACCATTTTGCCATTCCGATGTCGACCCCGAGTCTCTAATGTTTGAGTTTTGGAAGTTGGTTTCCAAGCTTTGAGTTTAAAATTGAGAGTTTAGTAAATTTTGAGTTTGAAAGACTAAATTGTCAAGAAAATGGTTATTGGTGTATTTTGAAGTTTCGAGTGTCATAATGGAATTTCGTCGACTCTATCAGTACAGGAAGGTAAAATCTGGTATGTGAGAGTTGTGGGTTTCAGTTTCAGAGTCTTTTTAAGAATTTGAGATTCTAAGTTGTGAATTTCTTGAATGTTAGCCTTTGAGTTGACTTTGGTCAACCTTTGAGATTTGGATGCTCAAATCGAAATTTCAAGAGTTCCGTTTGATTAGGGATGATTTTAGGCCTAGGTGAAGTCTTGATTGATTTTTGAGAGGTCCTGAGCTTTTTTAGCCATTTTAGGAGTTGAATTAGTTTCTTGTGTGTTTCACAGATATCACGTCAAGGAGATCTTAGATTTGTGTTTGACGATTCCATTGAGTCTGAAACGTCGAGTATAATTATTTTGCATATGTGGATTGTGTATAAGGGTTTCAGACGAATTCTCAGGGTCCCTTCGATGTTTTGAGAGTTGACTGAGTTGCTGGTTCCGCAAGCTACACTTTTGGGAAGGCTAGTCGCTTGAGTGACCTTCGCAAAAAAAGAGAGCATCTCTGCTTGCGCGAGCTTCACAAAAGAGAAGGGGACTTCGCTTTTGTGAACCCCTGGTCTCTTTTGCGATATTAGAGAGGGTTTTTCGTCTGAAAATTTCAGAGTTTTGGCCACATTTTTCATTTTTGAGCTTGGGTACCTTTGGTGGTGATTTTAGAAAGGTTTTCTTGTGCTAAATCATTTGGGTAAGCTTATATGACCCTAAACCTTCATTTTCCTTTGATTATTTATGGATTTTTAACATCAAAATATGAGATTTTGATTGGTAAATGGTGAGGTTTTTCAAGAACTCTAGTTCTAAACAAAAATGGAGATACTGAACTATTTTTTAGTCCTTTTTTGAAATGATTTTTTCCAATGATTTCCTAAAGCCTTGAGTGTTGTTTTCAAGTATTAAATTTCGGATACAAGCCTTCTCTTTGAAATTGAGTTTTGAGTTGATTGACCCATTTTTCTAAAGTAATTGATGTGAGTTTTGTTGTTTCTGGAAAATAATTGTGAATACTTGCTTGTATATAGATTGTTGGGCTTTGGAAGGGGAAGACTCAACTCTTGGAGTGATTATTGATTGATTTAAGGCAAGTGATTTTCTAAACCTTGTATTCTAGTAGAATTCGTGTATTCCCTTAGTTGCTTGCTTGTTGGGAGTAATGTGTCACGACCCGAGTCTATACCCTGGACGTGGCCAGCATTCAAGAACCATTGCTGGTCCCCAAGCGAACCCTCATCCTGGCTGACTACAAGTGGAAGACTAACTTAAGCATGCAAAAGCTTAAACCTGAAATAAAATTCAATAAACTCAACTTTACAAATCTTTAACTCAAAAGAAAACTCTGTAAAATAAAATATATACAACTCGCCATAAAAAAGGCATCTTTAGTCTTCAAAACATTTAACAAAATAAATGAAAAGACTTCTAAAACTCTACTGACTATCTATGAAGCCTCTAACTGATAAAGATGGAAATCGGGACAAGACCCACGACATCCTAACAACTGATATAACTGAAAGGTAAATGAAATCCTCTGAAAGCAATGAGGCTCACCATAGCTACTCGAACTCTCAAATGTATCAACGAAGCTCCTGTTGATGATCCTGAATACATGTGTTTGCATCATGAAAAGATGCAGGCCAAATGGCTCAGTACGTGGAATGTACGAGCATGTAAGAGAAATTCTAAAGCATAAACATAAACTTGAAACTTGATAAAAAGGAAACATACTTACCTCTTCTCAAACTTACTCAACTCAAGAAATACTCAAGGATACTCAAAACTACTCAAACTTACTCAACTAAGAAGTATTCAAGGATAAGATACTCAACTCAGAGATTAGATACTCAACTCAAGGATAGATACTCAACTAAAAGATTAGATACTCAACTCAATATAAAGCAACAATAAGAGATGCAATATATAGAAAACTTTATAAAACAGTAAAAACAACTTAGTTCGTTAAAGAAAGTGCAATAACAAACTCAACTTTACTCATATCATAAAAAGACATATCATGCTCCCTTTCAAAGTCTATTTGTGCAATGTATGAATGAAGTCACATACCCCTATTCATACTAAGTAGAACCCCTTAAGGAACCATGCAATTATTACTGTGGGAGTTTCTCTAACCGACAACCACTACTATGAGCCTAAGTGGTGATACAACGTCTTGCCCACGCTGCCAGAACTGTCATATACTTTGCCATCATATAGAACGCTTAACTAAGTGGATCCACTAGCTTAACTTATCTGATCATCTAAAAAGTATGACCCATTAATACCCATGATGGCTACATGGTTTATGGAGACTTGAGTTATCTGAACTCACATCCCCATATCGGTGCTCAATACTACTCCCAAAACGTACTTAGCTCATATGTTTGTAAAAACAAAACTCTTTCTTTGGCTTGAGATAATTACTCAAACCTTAGCTTAAAATCTCTCTTGGAAATCATAGTTTCCTCTTTATTGAAAAACTAGCTCAAAGGCTCTTTTGAAATCTCAGTTTCCTTTCTTGTTTAAATGTGAAAACATTTACTCTTTGGGAATACATAGTCCCGATATACTCTTTTGAAGAAATGAACTCAACTCTTTACTCTTTACTCTTTGCTTAACTCAAAACTTAGGTCTTAAAACAAAGTTAAAACGTTTGTAAAAGACTTCTTAAAATATGGTCCGAATTATGGACGTGAACGACTCAATGCAAGGTTCTCAATAACCATAGATAGAACTCAACACTTGAAACTCAAGAACTTCAATAATACTACTCACTTCAAGAATGCTCAACTTAGAGGGTTCATGCGGAATTATGAGCATGAACTACTCAACTCAAGGACTCAAATATACTTCTTATCTCAAGACTGTTCGACTTATAATGTTCATGCGGAATTATGGGCGTGAACAACTCAACTCATGGACTTCATGGGTAATAGGTAATAGTCTCATGATTAGGAATGTAATCTCAAATAGGTTAGAAACTCAATACTTAAGACTTAGGATCTGAAGATATTTCTCCTCTTATAGATACTCAACTTTTGGAGTTCATGCGGAATTTAATGGCATAAACGACTTGACTCATAGGTCTACATAACATTATGGAACTCATGATACAAATCTTCTCATTCTCTAAATTACTTCCTCAAAACTTAGTTCAAATCAATAATGGATCTCAAAGGATTCAGAATTGAACTCAAAGGCTTTCTTGAACTCTATTCTTAACTCTCTCTTGAATGTGAATTATGAATTCAAGAGTTATGGTTCATGATATGAAGGATCTCGTGATGAAAAAGTAGACTCATGAATACATTCTCCTTATTCTCATACTCACTTGCTCGAGTCTTGAAACAAGTTACTAGAAGTTGTAGAAAACTCCTCAAAAGAACTCAAAGGGACTTTCTTAGAATGTTCGAAAGAATTCTCAAAACTTAACTATTAACTCTATCTTGAATTTGAATTATGAATTCAAGGTTATGATCATGTTATGAATGATTTTAGGTGTTTAGAAGTAGCCTAGAGTAGTTAGAATCGAAAAGGAGTGAAGGTGCACTTTAACCGAACTCAAACGGGGTAACCGACGACAAATTGGAGGGGCAGGAGACCCTGGGGCTATGGGTGGCACGGAGCGCCAGCCCCTAACATTCAGAGGAGGGTTTGGGACGCTCTGGCAGGTGCATCGCTCCAGGCCCCCAACCCAGAAAATCTGACGAACTTCTTTGCTCGTTTTCTCACCCTAACTTACCTAGAATCGAACGGTTTCTTCCCTAATCACTTAGAATCAATTACTTAACATAAGTACACTCTAATCTACTCAATACATCCCTAAAACACTCACTTTGATCTCAAGAAATCATCCAAAACCCAACACAACAAGATTTAGAATGAAATTCAACAACATCTATCAAGAACTCTAATCTTTCAACTTCAAGAATGAAATTTGCGCTGAAAATAACATGTTTGGCGTGTGGGTGAACAAACCCAACACTATGGAAGCTTACATACCTCTTAAGGATTAGACCCATGGCGAAAATCCGCAACAAAACGCAAGAATCTCGACGAACGCTTGATCATCTCCTCTTTTCTCTTCTTGAACTCTCAACTAAAACCCTAGGCTAATTTAGGATTATAAAACTGAACTTAATAGGATTAGAACCTTAAAAATATTACTAAACACGACTTAAATCTGTTTGGATAAGGAAAAGACTAAAATACCCCTTACTATTTTCGGTTAACTTTCCTTAACTGGACAGCCTAACTTCAAAAGGCCATATCTCACTCATCCGACCTCGAAACTTGGCAAACTCGGTGGCGTTGGAATGATAATTCAAAGATCTTTCCTACGGTATTTGGTAGAACACCTAAATCATCCTGAGCTAGGAGTTATGATTGTTTGAAGTCGACCCAAAACTCATACTTAGCTTAACTTGCAAAATTTCAGATTTTGCTATTTCCAATTTAATTCTTTTTGGAACTCAAGGTGCTACATCTAGTGACCTTAACAGTTAAGAAATTTTAATTCCTAGATAAAAGCCTACTCACAACGAAGGATGGTTCAAGTCTTAGTTCAAAAAAAATTCTGGGGTATTACATAATGAGAATGAGGTGAAGGGTTACTTGTCCACTCTATAAATCTTATTGAATAAAAAGGGGTTGACATTGAAAAGGCTATGTGATGAACATGATGATGTGAATTGCCTTGTTGTGATCCTTATTGATTGATTGATGAAATGCTTGATAGCATAAATCGTTGACTTGAATTGCATTAATTGTTGTCTTTTCCGTATGGCGTGATATTGGTTGTGTGCATTGATTATTGAACATCATGATGATACATGTGATAGTTGATACCGAGGTCGTTTCCGGCAAGTGTTTATGATGCCGAGGTTATTTCTGTCAAGTGCTTATGATGCCTAGGTCATTGCCGTCTAGTGATATAAAGCTGATGGAAAATGATTATGGCTAGAGATATTAACCATATGGAAAATGGTTCCGGATAGTGATTTGATATAAATTCGATGAGAAATAGTTTCAGCTAGAAATATTGTGCTAATGGGAAATGATTTCGGTGAGAGATTGACTATAGTGACTTGATGCATTTGATGTTTATGTGTGACTTGCTTGTTAATTGTGATTGATGTACTTGTTACGTACAATTTATCTACTTGACATTGAGATTGACTTAATTGATTCGTTTGATGGTTGATTTGTTACTGTTGAATTGCGGATGTTGAGCCTTGTGACTTGTGAGCATGTATTGTAGAACTGTTAGGTTAGGCTTATTTCTGTGCAGGTTGTAGTTTGAGGAGGTTCGGTTGGAATGTAAGGGGTACTCGATTCCTAGCTAGATGCCTTGTTTATTAGGTTGCTTGTTGGGTACCTTGTTGTTGATACTCACCCCTTACTTCTACACTTGTGTAGGTTCCAAGCCTGGAATCGTGTGATCTCTTTCTCATTCTTCTGATTTCAAGGTTTGTCAAAGATTTGAAGAGATAGTTGCTTGTCACTTCGGCGGACCCTTTTTTTCCTTTTCTTTATACTTTGTTATATTTGAGAAACAAAGACTGAGACTTGTACTTACTACTAAATTCCGCACTTTATGTATTTAGTTGCTTGTACACATGACAATTAAATTTTTGGATATTATTTAGAATGAATAAGTTTTCCGCCTTTGTCTTGTTCTTGCTTTATATTTCCACTTTTCTTTCGTTTTCGTTGGGTTGAGGCTGACTTGTCTTGGTGGGAATAGACAAGCTCCATCATGTCTATTTTCATTGGGTTATCACAAAAATCACCTGAACGCTGAAAGTGATGTAGCAACATTAAGTAGTGCATTTGCTTAATTAACTAAAGTTAATGTACTAAGGGGCATTTAGTTACTGTATAAGTTACATTTTATTCATGTATAAATGGTTGCATTAGTTTTACTATGTTTGGTAGAAGTTCTGTATTAGGTAGAAAAGTCAATATAATTTATACCATGTTTGGTTGGTAGGATTCCAAATATTGTATAAAAGTTATTCATGTATTAATTTTATGCGGTGTTTGGTTGTGTTTTTTTGTAGTCCTACATAATTAATACCAACATAACTTATGAGGAAATCTATGTATAAGTTATGCAAGATAAAATGTGGAATAAGTTATGCATGTATTAGCTATACATGTATTAAAATACTAAATTACACATTTATCCCTATTCATTTATTTTTAATTTTTTTTATTGAAAACTTTACCTAACTATATTGTTTTCCTAACTTCTTTTCTTTTTCTTTTTAAATTCACGAACAACTTTTCTTTTTCCTGCTTTCATTGAAATCCAAATGTAATATTTTATTAATATTACAAATTGAATTGTATATATTTTGCTGGGCACATACCTTAATCATATATTAAGGTTATATATTATTAAATATATTCCACTTATTTAATTAATATGTATTATTATTTTATTTAGAATGTGAATTTATACATAATTTATATATTGTTTGGTCTATTAAAAATGTATAAATAATATATACAACATATTAATAGAATATTTACATTATATAAAATAGGATATTATAATGTACTTGAAATATATTAATCGTATTTTAATTTTATAAGTTATAAACATAAAAAAATAACCAAATGAAAAAAATAGCGGTCCCAATTAAGTATAGAGGGAGAATTTTTTTCTTTACTTTTTATTCAAAAAGTGGGAGAATTTATACTATTTGCTTACCTATATATAGTTAATAATTTATGTATTGTGATCTCTACATAACTAAATAAACTTGAACAACTAATACATGTATAACTAAACTCTGCATAACTAATACATGCATAACTAAACCCTGCATAACTAATACCTGCATAACTCTAACCAGTAACCAAACTGCCCCTAAGTACTAACCAACATTATATCCAGAATTTGGACCCTTATAATCACTAATAATCCTTACTTATACTTAAATTATACATCTTTTAGCTTATAATTCCTTTTTCAACTTTACAAATTACATCACATGTATGTGATTTTTATTTACACAATATTAGATAGAATTCAATACTATCAATATATATATATATAGTATACTAGAATTTTATAATTGAAACAAGAACAAAACAAAAGTAAGTAGTTTCAGATATTTTCTCCATTTTCAAAATAATCTTACAACTGACCTTCAAAATTGGAAGAGAAATAACGAGTGGAAGAGAAAATAAATTAATCGACTTTTGTTTTATATGTTGAATTTGTGTATTAATTATTACTTGGTTCTTAATACACATAAATCGATTTTTTTTTATATGTTAAATTTGTGTATTAATTATTACTTGGCTTTCCTTCGATGTTAAATTCCCAAAAGAGTCACATTTTTTATATTTAAAAATATTAAAAACTTTCAATTGTAGACTCAAAGAGATGATATATCATACCAAAAAAATTTAAAATCTTTCTTTCATTCATTATTACCCGATCAAATGAGAAAATTTTATGAAATCATGAGTATAATTTTGAGAAGATATATTTTTTATTATTATTTTCATTCAATGGCTGATATCCGTATTATTAAAGTTTAACTAATTCAGATTCGTGTCGCGTAGGACACTCAAATTGAAGACCTTTGGATTAAGAAAGAATCAACTTCATTTATAGCATCACATTTTTGTTAGTAAAAATGGAGAAGATATTATTTTAACATATATTTGAGATCTCAACAAACAAACACTTTTATTGTAACTTTTTTTATATAAATAAACATCAACAAACAATTTAAATGAGAAGAGTACTAATATATATTATAAAATAAATATGTGATTAACAAGGTTTGTTAATCGAGTATAAACACATACAAATGGGATCTTCACCTGCTTTTTTCACTACACACTCAGAACCAACAAATGTTTTTCCATAGACAAATTTACAGTATGATTCACAATCATGTTTCTTATCACCTCCTTTACATGATATAGCATCCATTTCTGATGGACATACGTAACCATTTGCTTTGAGCACTTGACTCGTTATCACCAAAATAACTGAAAAATCAAACAATCAACATATAAAATAAAATTTATTTGGACCAGTATAATGTATACACTACATCAAAAATAATCTTGAGAGACAATTAACACTCTTCGTAAATGCTCCTAAAGTCTATAGCGACATTGAATTCAATGAACTAATGTCGGTAAAGACTTTAACAATACTCTATATTAATGTGCATATTTATTACTGCTAAAAGTTACTTTTGTTGTAGGCTTGTAGTGATAATGTTAAAAAAAAAAAACACAAAAGTAGTGTATACATACCACAAACGTAAGCTATGAGGGAAAAAGTATTGCAAAATGAAGCTTTCAAGTTTGCCATTATATTGAAGATGTAAGGTGCAATGAATAAAGTTGTGACTTCTCCTAAGGTTTTATAGGAGAATTCAAAGGTTTGTACTCGTTTATGTTAGGAAAATAATTTAAGTTTGTATCAAATTGGTTGTGTATTATTTTGAATTTTGACCAATGCTAAGCTATATATGGAAATAATACTATTAAAACTTATGATTGATTCAAAATATGCAATTCTTTAATTTAATTAGAAATTATGTTAGGAAAAATATTTAAGTTTGTAACCAAAATTGGATATATTTATTATTTTGACCAATATTAAGTTATATATGGAAAGAATAATATTACTGAAACTCATGGTAGGTTCAAAATTAGTTTTTTGCGGTCCAATTTCAAGAATTGAATGATGTCTTGAAATTTAATTTAAAACTACAAATTCACTGATTGAAGATCATTTTTTCATAATGTAAAAGTTTAATTTTTGTTGGATTTATGGTCATAAATTTTTTAATAATGTCCTAATGCGTTAATATAATTAGATTGATTATTTAAATTTAATTAAACATATTTGACTAAAGTTTAATTTCTAGTGGATTAGTTTATTTAGTTTGACTTCAAAGTAGGGGTGTTCACTGGTCGGTTTGGATCAGTTATTGGTCAAAACTAAAACATAACCAACTTAATAGATTTTTAAATTATCAAAACCAAACCAAACCAAATATAATATACATTTATTAGTTTGGTGGGTATCGGTTTCGGTTTGCTTTGGTTCAGTTAGTCAGTTATTAACCATACACAAAAATAAAATAAACAATTCATTCAAAATGTGAAAAAAGTGACAACAAAACGATATAGTTAGAATGACTTAAATTACTGAACTTTCGATCACTGAATTTACTATGAATAAAGCTTTAAAAGTCACTATATTGGCCTAGAAGGAATAAACAATAACATTTTCAGTCCCACAAAAGATTGTCATAGACACTGATATACATGACATCAATAAGATAAATGTTTTCACCTTGGGCATTTTTGTTTTCAATAAGTAAGTTATAAAGAAATTTTAATGGAAACATATATAAGATCTTTAAAATTGTTTATAAAAGTAATATATCAAGTATGTATATTAATAAAATATATGTACATAATTTCATCGGTTCAGTTATTTCTTCGATTTTTTTTGAATAAAATCATAACCAAACCAAATACTATCGATTTTCAAAAATCTAAAACCAAATCAAACCAAATCCAAATAAAATTAATTTGATTCAATTTTTCGATTTGAATCGATTTTTATTCAAACCGTGAACACCTACTTCAAAGGATCATTCAACTCCTCTCCTCCGCGACTCTAAAGAAGACTTAATTATAAACTCAAAATAAATTCATATTATTTTTTTAGGGGAATTGACATACACACATCCAATTTCTATGTTGATTGACACCACTCTTGAACACATCAGGACCATACAAACAATCCTATCCAGTCTAAAATCACCTCTCGATTTTAACAGTACCATCATAACTCGTAACCAATTTCGTTAACTCAAAATATTGATTCTGATAAAAAAATTTAAATTTCAAATCTCAACCAAACGTTATTCGATCACCTTGAAAATCACGTCTCTTTGTTCTCGCTGGTCATAAACAAAATAATGAAGTTACAGAAAGGTTCAAACTGAATTAATGAATCTAAAAGAACAAAACGACAGTCGTTGCATTACATGTTATAATAAATTTAATGAGTGGTCAATCAACTTTGCGTTCATTAGATAAAAGAGAGAAGTACTAAATACTCGATAGTCATAAACAAAATAATGAAGTTACAGAAAGGTTCAAACCAGGGGCAGCTCAACGTACTTGAAGGCCTAAAGCGAAATTTAAATTAAAGGCCTAAAATCTTTTAGCTGAGGCAATTATTATATAAATTGTTAACATTATTCTATAAGTAATAAGTTGACAAAACTGCTTATAAACTTCTTTTTTATTTAAAAACACATAAAATAAGTCAATCTAAACAGGCTTGTAATTTGCTTTATCCAATACATGATTTTTACTATTGATTCATATTTTTGATAGAGCTCTAACTTACATAGAGTATAAAAGGGGTCTAGAAAATTACAACGCGAGAGTTAGTGAAGAGATTGTAAAAAGACAAAACAACATTTTTCTTGATTTCTTCTATTTGATTTAGGTTAAGGAGAATAAAATTATATATATATATATATGAAAAATACATTTATCTTAAATAATTAATTTTTTCTATAAAAAAAATTAACACATAATTTATTATTGGTAAAAATTTGAGGCCCCCTAAAATTGGGGGCCTAAGGCATATGCCTAATTTTTATAAGCATTGAGCCGGTACTGGTTCAAACTGAATTAATGAATCTAAAAGAACAAAATGACAGTCATTGCATTACATGTTATAATAAATTTAATGAGTGGTCAATCAACTTTGCGTTCATTAGATAAAAGAGAGAAGTGCTAAATACTCTTCTGAACTTGTAACTCTTTATTCAATGAACACCTTAACTACAACAAGGTTTAAATATCCCCTGAACTTGATTATTAATTATATGACCGGTGCACCCTTACTATCCAAAGACTTCAATCGTGTATACACACACTATCTACCGTGAAAAGATGGCTGATGTGGATGTCCACGTAGATAAATATTTACCCGACCCTCATCAATATTTACCCAAGTTACCCTATATCTCTCAAAATATTAATAAATATTTACCCGACCCTATATCTATCAAATCCCTAATTCAAAGAAGTAAAATCGTCGGAATATTTGGAACGTTTCTTCTCAAAGCTTGGGTGAAGATTTTGAACTTCTCTTCTAGAAGCTTTGTGTGAATATTTTTTACTTTTCTATTTTCATCGAAGCTCTGGTCAGTCAAGCTTTTGGGTAAATCGATGAAGCTTTTGCTCTGATTAACAGTGACAATGAGTTTTCTTCGACTAAGACTGGTATTCTTTTCAAGTAAGTGATTATATACTTTATAATGTGCTTTTTAACTGTTTTTCTTGTTTATATAGTATTTTCGTTTGTTTTTTAGCAAGGGTTTCATCGTGTATTTCTTTTACGGTTCTTATTAGGGTTTTGATTTGAGGTATAGTTATTATGCTAATGACTATGTTTCACTATTGAATGTACTATTTTAAAATTATTCATCTTATGCATGCATTCTTTGAAGAGTAAGGGTTTTTTCAGTAAAATCCTTATTTTGTGGTGGTAATTATACAATAATGTTTTTGCCTGTCGATAGAATTTTATTCTTATAAAGTATTTGCTTTTGTCTAATTGTCTTTTTGTGCCTGATTATCTACTTGTTATACAATAATGTTTTTGTGTGCTTGTGAGATTGAACATAGTCATTAGCTACTAAGTTTGTCATGTATGATTATTCTATAATTTTGACATGCATAATTATTATTAGGGAAAATTACGCGGTTAAGCAAATTTATATTATTTAATTATTCATCATAGCTATAGTTCGCTATAATTACCATTCACGACTAACATTAACCATTAATTACGTGGGCTGACTTCGAGTTGTATAATTAGTCACGTTTGTATAATTCGCCACATTTCTATAATTCGCAACTAGCAATTCTTCGTTTGATTTGCATTTGTATACACTGATTTATATTTGTATATGACGATGATTTCCTTAGATTTTTCAGTTTTATCACCATATTCATTCAATCTTTTTGTGTATAACTTTTTAAAGTTTGTATAAACATGTAGTTTTTAGATTTTGTATAATGTAATTTATATAATGTAATTTGTATAATATATTTTGTATAATTGTTTAAAGTTCATATGTTTATGTTTGTATCAATTCGTTATTTCAAGTTTTATCATATTTGTATAATTCTAGACTTTATATTACTCAATTATACAAAAATAAGTGAATTATACAAACGTAGCCACAAATTATACAAATGAGATGCAAATTATACAACTATTGCTCTCTCTTGCTCGCCTCTCTCTTCCCTCTCCAAATCTCGCTCGCCTCTCTCCTCCCTCTCCAAATCTCGCTTGCCTCTCTCCTCCCTCTCCCAATCTCGCTTGCCCCTCTCCTCCATCTCCCAATCTCGCTCGCCTCTCTCCTCCCTCTCCCAATCTCGCTCGCCTCTCTCCTCCCTCTCCCAATATCACTCGCCTCTCTCCTCCCTCTCCCAATCTCGCTTGCCATATATACAAATACATATGTATAATATACAATTATCTAACTGATATACATATACAATTCACCTCTCTCCCACTCTCTGCTCTCTCTCGCTCGCCTCTCTCTCCCAATCTCGCTTGCCTCTTTCCTCCCTATAACATGTAGCTACGAATCGTAATTATCAAACTATAGCTATGGAGCGTAATTAGGCAATTTTTGAGTGGTTATATGCGAAAGTTCCTCTTATTATTATGGTTAAAGATTGACATATGACTACTAAGTTTTGGAATTTCAGGTTTAAATTTGGAGGTATATTGATGAGTGAGGTAGGTCCAATCTACATGGGAGGTAGGAGAGAACATGTATTTAATGTCAACAGGCAATAGAGAAAGCGATACTTTAACTTTTTTTTTGTTGATTTTTTAAATGTCAAAAGAAGAAATCAAGATTTAGGGTTAATTCTTGTTCTGTTAATCCATCTAGTCATAAAGTTGTGAATGAATTACAGTTAGTACATTAACTTTGTTTTATATGTTAAAAAAAATTGTGTATCAACTATTACTTGCCTCTCAATATACAATTTTGCAGTTTGAATATTTATATTTCATTGCAAAGGTTCTCTCGTCATTATATTCAGTTTGAATATTTATATTTTATTTCAAAGGTCCTCTCGTCATTATAGATCGGCATGCCTTCTAATTATAGTTGACTTTAAGCGCACCTGAACTACCCATAATCGTCTATTTACGGGCTTGCACTCAATAGTCAATCAATTCGTTTTTCCGCTTGCTATCGCACGCTTCAACTATTTGTTTATATAGTGTGTGAAGTCTAACTAATGGAAAGTGTGTTAGTACATTAACTTTATCTAATTAAGGTAAATGTATTAATTAAGACTGTCATATATTTTTTATATGAAAACTTTATTTATCTCCACAGTTTTTTCTTTTTAATGTGTCCCAAAAAGTCACATTTTTTATATTTAAAAAATATTAGAACCTCCAATTTTAGTCTCAAAGAGATGATAGTTTATACCACAATTTTTACATTTTTTATTTCTTTCCTTATATATCCAATCAAATAATGAAATTTGATGAAATCATGAAAATAATTTTGGGACAATATTATTTAACATTATGAAACACAAGTAATTATTCACTATTGCTTTTTTATTGTGATGTTCAGGTCAGATTTTCGCACACCTCAACTAATTTCATAAAATATCTTCCACCTCCCACCAACAACATGTACCAAGTAACTCTGTCCATCAAGGCTAGGACAGATGAGAAGAACCACAAAAGCTAGGACAAATAGGAAGAATCACGTTTTTTAATTAAAATATATATTAGAACATCCAATTATTTTAGTCTAGATGATATATTATACCACAATTTTTAAAATCTTTCTTTCATTCATCGTTTATGAATTAATGAGTATAATTTTGGGAGGGTACAATTCAACATTATGAAACACAAAGTAATTAATTATTCACTAGTGCCTTTGAACGACTCTTGGGCATATATTTGATATCTCAACAAACAAACACTTTTATTCATAACTTTTTTATATAAAAAAAAACATCAAAAAAATAATTTAAATAAGAAGAGTGATGCATTATAAATGTGATTAACAAGGTTTGTTAATCGAGTATAAACACATACAAATAGGATCTTCACCTTGTTCTTTCACTACACACTCAGCACCAATAAATGTTTTTCCATACACAAATTTACAGTATGGTTCACAATCACGTTTCTTGTCACTTTCATAACATGGTACAGCATCCATTTCTGATTGACATACGTAACCATTTGCTTTGAGCACTTGAGTTGTTATCACCAAAAATATAACTGCAAAATCAATCAATCAATCAACATATAAAATAAAATTTATTTGGACCAGTATAATACATATACTATACCAAAAATGATCTTTAGAGGCAATTAATAGTACTCTTAGTAAATGTCTCTAAAAGCTATAACGACAGTGGAACCAATGACAATTAACTAATGTCGATAAAACAAACTTTAACAATATTGTGCATATTTATTGTCGCTGAAAACTGTTTTTGGTATAGTAATAATGAAAAAAGAGAATACAAAAGTAGTGTATACATACCACAAACGTAGGCTATGAGGGAAAATTTATGGCAAAATGATGCATTCAACTTTGCCATTTTATTGAAGATGTAAGGTGCAATGAATAAAGTAGTGACTTCTCCCTAAGGTTTTATAGGAGAATTCAAAGGTTTGTAGTACTTTAATTATGTTAGGAAAATAATATAAATTTGTAAGCAAATTTGATATATGTATTATTTTGACCAATACTTATAAGTTATATATGGAAATAATATACTTATATTATTAAAACGTATGATTGATTCAAAATACGAATTTTAAAATATGCAATTCTTTAATTTAGTTAGAAATTATGTTAGGAAAATAATTTAAGTTTGTAATAAAATTGGATAAATATATTATTTTGACCAATACTATGTTATATACGGAAAGAATATTATTAAAACTTATGATTGATTCAAAATAAGAATTTTAAAATATGCAATTCTTTAATTTAGTTAGAAATTATGTTAGGAAAACAATTTAAGTTTGTAATAAAATTGGATATATCAATTATTTTGACCAATACTAAGTTATATACGGAAGGAATATTATTAAAACTTATGATTTATTCAAAATAAGAATTTTAAAATATGCAATTATTTAATTTAATTAGAAATTATGTTAGAAAAATAATTTAAGTTTGTAATAAACTTGGATATATCTATTATTTTGACCCATATTAAGTTATATGAAAAGAATGTTATTGAAACTTATGGTAGGTTCAAAATTAGGTTTTTGCGGTCCAATTTCAAGAATCGTAGGGTGCCTTGAAATTCAATTAAATACTACAAACTCATTGGATGAAGATCAATTTTTTATAACGTATAAATTTAATTTTATTTGATTTATATTCATAATTTTTTTGATAATGTGCTAAACTCAAATATATTATCAAAAATCAATTATGGGTGTCAATGAGGCGGTTCGATATATCGGTTATTTTTTTAAAACTATACCGTTCTAATTTTTCGAGTATTTTATAATGTATAATCCAAATTAGATTTATTAAAACCATCCCAATCATATCGATTTTTCATCGGTATTTGGTACGGTTCGGTTAATTTTCAATTATTTTACTTTTAAAATATCACTTCAAAATATACTCCTATTAAAATATTTCTTTCACAAATATGTTCTTGAAAAAATACTTTAATTCTTCACAAAGAAGATAAGAATGTAAAACTTTGTTGCCGTATTGTTTGATCTTAAACATTTAATAGTAGTATTTGCATATGTTTTGTTGTATTGTTTGATAGAGTATCTATTACAATATCTTCTAATTTTAAATCTAATTAAGTAAAGGCTAATTAAAGAGCAAAGACCCAAAGTCGTTTACTCACCAGAGGCCTATGACCTAGGTTATATTTATATTTGAAAAATGTTATAAAATATATTTATATATATTAAATTTAACATATTGTTGATATATAATATATATTTACATACACGCAAGGTTATTCGGTCTGGTTTGAATTTTTTTCGATTTCTTCATAAATTAAAAAGATCATCTCAATTATTCGGGATGGTTATACACTTAAATAAAAGTCCACGATTTTATTGAAAAAATAACATAAATCGATTCGATTTGATTACGTTCAATCAGTTTTTCATATTCTTTTGACACCCCTAAAATCAACCATATATGTTAATATATTTAGATTAATTATTTAAGTTCGATCAAACATATTTCAATAAAGTATAATTTTTAGTGGACTAATTTATTAGTTCGACTTCAAAGAATAAACCCACATAACTCCTCTCTTCCATGACTCTAAAGAAGACGATTTTATCCTGCTGGGTAAATAAGGTAGTTTTTTCCTGCTCTGAAGAGAGACCTTGAGGGGGAACAGCTGACCTAAGCAACTTGTGGTCTGATTGCGCCATCAGCGAAAGATTTAATTAGCCGCCTATCGATCCATATTAGTTATAAACTCAAAATTAATTCATTTTAAATATTTTTTAGGAGAATTGACATATACATCCAACTAACCAACTTCTATGTTGATTGACGTATTTTTCACTCAATATTTCATTTAGCAATTTAAACCTAAAAATAAGGACATTATGTATGTAATTTCGTGTCCAAACTCTAAAGGCATGTTAATCAAAATATTTTCTCTCTTCAAATCATACCGAAGATAAAATTATTTTTCATTAATTCACGCTCTATTAGGCATACTTATAGTAGCGTAATATTCAGAGTAGAACTCAAAATTTTCACTTTTGTGTATGTGATACTAGTGTTACGCACGTATATATCGAGATATGTAAAATAATATTTTATAAAATAATTATCAATGTATTTTGAAAACAAAAAATTTGAAGAAATAATAATATATAAATTAACGAGTACAATTTTGGTGAATGAAATCAGTATTGTGGCTTGAAAACAAAAAAATTGAAGAAATAATTATATATAAATATTTTTGATTGAATACATTTTGAACAATTAGAATTTTTGATTGGATATATATGATTTGTTTTACCTTTTTTTCTGTGCATTCACATTCAAAATATACAAACACACAAAATATATAAGTGAGAATTTGCTAATGATATACCATTATAAATTAAAAAAAAGACTGTCTTACCTCTTAATGAAACCTATGCTTGTAAAAGTTATAAATACAACATTAATGGCTTATTTTTAGAAGAACTTTCTGAAAATAGCTTTTTAGAAAAATGTATTTGAAAATAAATAAATATTTGTGTTTGGTTAATTCATTTGAAAAGGATTTTTGATAATCATATTGTGTTTGACTATTTAAAAAAAAAAAATACTTTTGAGAGTTAAATTACGAAAAAAGATAAGTATCAATGCATTTTTAATATTAAGATTATCTTAAATATCTATTATTATATTTTTAATTAATTTTTTATTAAATTAAAATTTACATATTCAAGTTTTCAATCAATATTATACATAGATGAATAAAAAATAAATTAAATATTAACATGATTAAAAATATCAAGCAAAATAAATTTTAAAAATCATTTCACAAATTAAATCACTACATGCGAAAAACTAATCACAAAAATAAATAAATATATAGATATATTGGTAAATATGTATATTAGGTAGAGATATTTTGGTCTTGAAATAAATAATCTTTTTCTTCAACGTTTTTTTTAAGAAGCAGAATTTTTAGCTTCTTCCCAACAACAGAAAAACTGTTTCTGCTTCTATTTAAAAACAGTTTTACTGATTACACCATGTCTTTCCAAATAAATGCTTAATATGAAATAAATGAAAATTATGTTCTTAAATGTTTTTCTTAATATGTGTGCATTTTCTTTAAATGTTTTTCTTAATATGTGTGCATTTTCTTTAAATGTTTTTCTTAATATGTGCATTGTCTCACAAATTCAGTTAACGTGGAATAAAAGGAGTATTATTTTATTTTTTTGTGTGTATTAAAAATGATATAATTTATCTAATTATTTAAATGATATTTGTTTGTAAATATTATAAAAATGATATAATTTAATTATAATATGTTATTTAAATGGTGTTTATTTGTAAATATACAATAAGTGAGATTTGATTATTGAGCGATCTTCAAATTATATTATTAAATATCCTCTCGATTAACTTTTAATGTTATTGAAGCAAGATCTTATGTTTATGGACAAAATATTTTTACCTTTATAGTAAGCAACTCCTATAAAAAAATTAATTAATTTGCGTAGAGCTCAGTTGGGCTCGGCTCACAGGTAGTTAGTTTGGCTCGATTTGACTTTGCACGAGCTTCAAAAGAAAGAGAGATCGAGTCATTAAGCAGAGAACTATATCTGAAAGTGAAAGAGATTATGAAAGTTTTCTCATGAGGCAATTCTGAAACAAATTCTCAAATCAATCTATTGGAGCCCTTGAAAGCTGTATAATTTCATGTGTGAAGCATAGTGAGAGTGACATAGATCTTCTTTTTCTTGTTTTGATGATCATGTAATAATTTTAAAATATATTTTTTAATTTTACTTAAGTTAGTAAATATCAATTCAATAATTATTATTTGTTATACTTATTTATAATTTTTTTATTTTTAAAATAAATTCGATGCAATTACTTTTTATAACATTGTTACTTAAGATATTTTGTAGTTTTTATGAAGTAATTAATATTTTAAATTTAAAAGTTAAAATAAAAAATTAAACATTGTTTAATTCTTTTGAATTTGTTGTTGCTTTATTTTTGTTATATTTGCCTGAATAATTTATTCTATGTTCAATATTTAGTTTTAATTTTGATTAATATTCTCCTTATGTAGAAGGGAAAGGACGAACAAGGGCAATCATGTCATTTTAATGTTAATTTGGGGGTAAATCTGTAAATAAAGTTTCCATGTGCTATATGTATCTACTCTCTGCTTCTTCATTGTTTAGTGCAGATTCTTCTATATGCTCCAGCTCTATTTAGTCACTCGCTCCTCTTCGTTAGATCCTTATCATCGGTTTCAATCTATGTTTCGCCTGAAATTTCTTTGGTTACGGTAAGTATTATTTCCCTTCTCCCCCAATTATTCTCCTAATAATGTGATTAGCTTTTAAAAAAAGATCTATAATAGCAGCAGTTACTTTCATATTTCTTTGGGTTCTTAGGTCTGACTATCATCAAGTCTATCTAATTTGCTCAGCATGTTTGAAAATAGAAATATATATATATATATATATATATATATGACTTTTGATCTTTGATGCACAGAATGCATTTTTAGGTGATTTTGATAGTAGCTACCGATCACCATTTTCTTCTTTAGCATTCGAATTTAATGTAATTCAAAATATAGTCCTTAAATTTGTGGATTGCTGACTAATGTGGAAAGAGAGAATAGAAATCCCATGTTGAAATAGGATTGAAACCGATGCACTGTAAAAATGTTTCGATTACATATAAAAATAAAATAAAAGGAAAAAAAATTGACAAACCATTCAGCCCGCAACAATATCCACAAAGAATACATATATAATCATATAAAAAATAGACAGAACCACAGGATGGAAACCAAATTCTTAGCAAATTAAACAAAAAGGCAGAGGAACAGCAACTCATGTGAAGATTAGATAACCCCAATAGTCCAATTTTCAGCTATTAGTTCTCCTAAGTGCATTATGCTTCTCTTTGTTGTCCTGTGCTCATGACCTTTGGTAAGGAATCCCATATAAATTGGAAGCTCAAATCGGCAAACTTTATGAAAGATTAGATACTTCAAGACACTGTCAATCTCTCCATTAAAATTGGTAACAACTTTTGCTACATATAGTTCCGAATCTCTCCATTATTAAAATTTGACTACGACTTTTGGTACATATAGTTCATATAAACAACTTTTAGTAGTTCCACATTATACGTGTCCAACGTGTTTGATCATATACGTGAAAATTACTAACACAATTTTGCTGCCTTTTTTTTACAACAGATTTACCTAAATATTCTGTCCCATATCAGTCAGCAACTCAAAAGGTATGTTATTACAAGACAAGCCCAGTCTCTATTGTTTATTTTTTGTAAAAAATATGTTTCAAATGTATGTGATTTGATCCCACCTGTGTTTCTGTTGGAATCATTTACTGTTGTCTTGATATGTTGGTTTGACTAGATGTGAGACAGAAACGTACACAATTGAAATACAGAAGGGTTCCGTGAACAAAATTTGTGCGGTCACTAATGCGTCAATATTTTAGCAGTCAATCTTATTAAGAAGAAATCAACGAGAATAGGTGAAGGCTCTACAAACCAAATTCTCAAAGGTTAGTAATAACATTTTGCTCAGCTGCCTATTATTTTGGTACCTTTTTCGCCTTCTTATGCCCTACATTTAAGTTTGCCAAAAATGAGTTATTTAAGCTTTTGTTTGAAAGCCTGCACCAAAGTAGTTTGTTCTAAATTGAAATATTTAACTGTACACGAAAAATAATTTGGCTTGCTCGCAACAGGGCTGATGAAAATTAAGGTCAGAAAAATGAAGAGTAGATCATTAGACACCATTCCTTAAATTCTGTCTGATAGGAGGTAGAACATGTAAAAAGTTTTGATTTAAAGAAGCAACCTTTAGAGTAATATGTGTATTTGTGTGACGACAGGTCGATATTGCTTGTGCTGGATAGTATGAGTTTTAATCCTCGACTGTAAACTGATGATGATATATTGAGTTTATCAGTTGTAGATGTGAAATTTTTTTCCTTAGCTACATGACTTTTTGACTTAGCTCTGTTAAGATTTTATCGGAGCATTTTATGTTCAAAATGTCATATTATTTTTCTGATTAGAATTAGTATAGGTTTGGTTAAAAGTTTTCCATCTTAAGAATGGAAAGAAAATGCCTTCACCAGTACTATCCCGTCTATGTGATTTCCCCTCTCCTATTTTCGGTTAGTTTAAAGTAGGTATGACAAAGAATGATTCAAGATTTGAAGTTTATAAATTGCTCTAGCGATGGATTTGGTTTACGGTCACACGTTTTGTGTACATTTAATGGAATTGTTGGTAAAAATTATTGCCACAAACTCATAATCTTAATAGTTGCTTGTACTCCCCAACGAAAGCGCCACTCATGAAACCTCTTTATATTGCTGTACTTGAAAAGCGCATTATAACAAGCTTTTTAGTGATCTATTCAAGCTAGGAAGTACATGCAATCTTTTAGCGATTTTTCTTATTTAGATTTTATTTCATGAAAATGGAGATAAGATGGAACTTGGACAGTAGAAACACCTGAAGATTATCCCTATTTTTTAACCAGAATCACTTCACACGTATGAATAAAAGTTGGGTGCTTTGAAATGGTGACGAGTCATTTGCAAATGCATAGAATATGTCTGATTTATTTTCCATATGGTGTATTGAGTCTATTTTAGTGGTAATAGTGACTGATGGTGAGAATATTGTTTGTTCTACACAGAATTTTGGAGTACATAGTGTTTTTAGTTCCGAAGAAAAAACCTTTAGCTTATATTTTCTATTGACATCATGTTGCTATTTATGTGTAATTACATAGCAAATATGCTTTCTGGAATTTTGTTAGGTATACAATATTACTTTTCGTTGAAATTAACTCGTGGCATGAACTAATTACTTTGATTTTACCAACTCTAAACATGATTCAATATTTGCAATAATTATCTTGCTTTAGTGATGGTGCGAGACAACCTGAGGAAGTTATGTTTTTCCTTTCCATTCTTCGAATGATCAAAACTGTCCAACACAATAATAACAACAGAATCGTCCTTGGCAGCAACATAAAGTTGTTTATATGGCTGTTGAACTACTAAACGAGCTTCACACGGTCAAAACATGTTGTATTAGATAACTTATCTTTGATTTGTTGTAAAGGAGAATGTTATGTCTTGGAAGACAAGATATCATGTAATGATTGTAGGAAGAAATACTCATTAAATCAATTGAAGAAGTTTTGTATGCATACTTCCATCGAAATGTTGTAATACTTATATGATGTTTGTTATTAGTCCATATTGGGCTTGTGCTGGCACGGGCCGTCCCATCTAGTTATACTTATATAATACAGTGGATACAAAACTAGGAAGCAGCGACAGACACATAGCAAGAAGACAATTCAGCTGCTAATGCACAGATACAATAACTGTGAACAATTAGCTCAACACACATTGAGGGTGTGTTTGGTATGTAGGAAAATATTAGAAAATGTTTTGTTGGAAAATAAGTAAATTTTAAAAAAAGAGAGTAAATTCTTACATTTTGTTCGGATGATTGTTAAGTATTATTTCATAATATATAGTATTATATTGTATTGTATTGTACTATATCGTAATGTATTATTTTAAAAATATAATATTTGAATGAATTATATTGTATTCTTCTCCATCGTTATATAATGTCGCACATCAGGAATTTGAATGAGAAATCCACCAGAAAAGTAGGGTACAAGATATAGAGATACTATGAAAAGATAGGGTAAATGATAAATATGATTATCAAATAATAAATAAAGATAAAATGAGAAGAAAATATTAAGGTAATGACGCGATCACATCAAATAGACCATTTCATAAAATGAGACTTTTCATCATTACCTAACTATGAATTTAAGCAATACGATATAATAAAATTGAAGTAACAATCAAAACAAACATTGTATTTAAACTAGTTATACAATACAATACAACGGGTAACAACCATCCAAACAAGGTGAAGAAGTTGAATGACTTCAAAACATTTTAGAAGACATTCCATTTTGGTTGAACCTATGAGATCTATATGCATACATTGTTATAGTCAAACAACAAAAGGTAGGCAGGAAGTGTTGTGTGCAACACAAAATCTCGTCACATATAATGAAGGCATATAATACCATGAAATGACTACTCTCTAGTGGAATTATCATTATTGACTATGTAAAGTCTAGAGATAATGTGTCGGATCCACTTACAAAAGGCCTAGCTAGAGACGGTTGAAAAATAATCTAAGAAAATGGATTTAAAGCTTACAAGTCATCATGGTGGTAACTCTACCTAGCAGAGTGGAGATCTCAAGAGCTAGGTTCAAGGAGATCAAACAAAGTTATGACTCACACTTCAACATTATCAAATAACTCAATCCATTCTCGTGATGAAGACAATGTTCATGAACAAGGATAAAAATTAAGACTTTTTAACGAGTTACTAAAGCTTTAATTTTTTTAATGATTTCTAGGTTTGACAGATTCGACCAAATAATATATCTATGCGATAACACGGTTAGGAATCACCTATGTGAGTATGATGTGTAAGGTGCTTCAAAGAGGATAATTGCAAAAGCTCATTCTCTATACACTCATGAAACCGGATCATGACTGAAGCGAACACATGTAAGAATCATAGAGGGTAAATGATTGATTTGTGACATCATGTGGTTGTCTAGGGTATACACCAAAGTTCGACGGTACAAAGATATCAAATCTATCAATTGACCGAGTATATCCGACATATATTCACCATGAAAAGTTTAAAGGAAAACCTACTTATCTAGATGCAATTAATCGTTCCTTGTAAAATACACACTTGACCGTTTCTTTTGCTTAGAGTCATTCCCCATTCTTGCAGGGGATTGTTGGATTTTATAAGGTGTGAGTGGAAAATTAAGAGTCGTGACTTTTCTGAAGGGTTGCGACTTTTCCAAAGAATTGTATTGAACTTTCCGAGAAGGCACAATAAGCACATGTTCATATTACCATTTTTTTTTAATAAATAAATGAGTTTTCTCTCATTTCTCATAACAAATTTTCTAAACTACTTGATGTTCTGCACAAATAAATTCTAGTGTTCTTTATAACTGCTATTGAATGGTTCGCTGACACTGCTATTAGAGATTCATCATATACAAGAACTTTACATATTTTGTGAAACCCTAGTTAAGTTGGTGATGTAAGTTTTTTTATATTCATCTAAAGTATCTCATATTCATTGTCCAAATTTTCAAGTCAACCTCGAGTCATGTATACTTTTCATCAACGAATAACTCTATCCACTAAGGTCATTTAGACAGATTCTCTACTCAATTTTTAATTTTCAAGTTGAGGTTTCAAATATGTGAAATTATTTTATATTGTTAGAGAGAATATGTTTGTCCTTCATTGATTGTATAAGAGCTTATATACACCGATTGCATTAAGTTTTTTCTAGAGGTTTATTGTACTTTGTTAACTTTACGTAAGATAGAGTTTGATTTCTTGGGTGAGAGTGATTACATAGGTCATTCTTACTATCACTTTATACTCATACGTCTGGTATTATAGTTGTCATGTCTGTTTTTCGAAAGTCAGTTTAACTAATCTTTAAAGCTAAATTAGATTAGATTGACATAATATTTTAAAATTATAATCCAAATATTCAAAAACTATGTACATGAAAAGTATTATAAGTTGCACTTAATCTCATATCAATAAGATAGTAAAAGTGGACAGAGGGTTTGTGAGTAAAAATGAGTTTGTCTAAATACTTCGACCAACTTTTTTAATTTGAAATTTTTTAAAGACAAAATTTTAAGATATACTTAAAATATATGGCCAAACAAATATTTTGAGACAAATTTTCAAAATATGATCTTAAATTTATTATTTAACTTATTTTAGCCTAAAAATAAATGCTTACCATTTTTTTTATTTTACTGATACATTATAAAAGTGCTTAAAAGTTATCTTGAGTTCGTCTTCATAACCTAGTATTCTCACAAAATGCAAAAGGGAAAACATCAATAGCTTAACGATATCACCATTTATCGAATAAAAAGTGAAGCTCTAGACTTGATTAACAAACATCCAAATGAAGTTTTACACTAAAAAATCTCATTTCTTCCGACTAAATTAAGAAGTTGCAGCAACTAGCATATATTCCAAACGCTGGAGATTCCTTTGGAAATTCTTGTATTGACTTTTCTGGATCTACACCAAATCAACAATCACCATGCTAGAAGTCTCGCCATTGTAGACAAGGTTTTTCCATCACTCTCTTTAAATGACGATTTTTTTTCACTTGCATCACTCCCCACGTACTTGTCGGTTCTCAAATTACATGCTCCGATGAATTGAGATTTTGAAAAATGAAACTTAAAGGAATTTCACTTTCTGGTGGCAAGACCACTGTAACAAGTTTTTCCGAATGTTTTTTTGTACCGAATTCAGTAGAGAAAGTTGTTCGAAAAGGTGTTAGACCAAAAGAAACATATTCCAAGGGAGATTTCTTCAATTTGTGGAGTTAAATGAATACGTGCTAATAGATGGTCTACCCTATAAAGGTTGTATTGATGTTAAGACCCTAAACCCAAAGCTTGATTAATGGGCAAGAATACCCTAGTTGAAATCCTCGAAAATTACAAGGAGTTGGAGAAATTGCCCTTTGTCATTGTACCTACATGTCGATCGGTGTGAGCATTCGTCACCAAAAACACAAGTTATTAAAGATTTCTCAAATGCATGAACGAAAAATTTGCCTAATTTCTGAAAGCCTAGATAACTAAAAACTCTAATTTATCTAGGCTTTCATAAATTAGGCAAAAATTTTGTTCACGCATATGAGAAATCTCTAGTAACTTGAGATTCGATAAATGTTCATATTAATCGACATATAGGAACAATGGTGAAGGGTCAGTTTCTCCAACAATTCACAATTATTAAGGATTTCGATTAGAGTATTCTCGACCAATAAGCAATTAACCTTTGAGTTTTAAGGTCTTAATATTGACACAACCTTTAAACGGGTATACTATCTTTTAGCACATATTAGTTTAACTCCACAAATTAAATAAATTTTCCTTGAAATATGTTTCCTTTCGGTATAACGCTCTTCCTAACAACTTGCTCTCCTGAATTTGATATTAAAAATCATACGGACAAACTCGTTATAGTGATTCTATCACAAGAAAGTGAAATCCTTCAAATCTTTTTTCATTTTTCAAAAACTCAATCCACTGGAGCATGTAATCGAAGCACACCCAAATTCGTAGAGTGATGCAAGTGAAAAAAATTGACATTAAAAGAGAGTGATGAAAGATCATTGTCTACAATGGCGAAACTTATAGCACAAAGATTGTTGATTTGGTATAAAGCCAAGATAGGGATTTCCAAAGAAATCTTCAGCATTTGGATATACGCTAGTTGCTACAGCTTTTTCAATTAGAATAAATGAGATTATTGAGTGTAAAACTTCATCTGAAAGATTGCTAATCAAGTCTAGAGCTTCACTTTCTCCATTAGTGACAATATCGTTAAGTTTTTCATGTTTCTTTTTTGCATTCTGAGAGAATGTTGGGCTTTGATAACTCGAGTAGGTTGCACTAGTAAATATGGGTCATTTATTATTGAAATTTTTTTGTTGGCTCTTTAAATTTATGTTTTCCCCTCAAACGAATTTGTGTTTAATTTTTGCTCCTCGTATTTTTTTTTTATACATGTTGTCATTTAAACAAGCATAGACATATATTTAGCTAGAACTTTTTTGTAGCAATAGTTAAATTATCCAGCTACAAATATTAAATCCTCGCTATTTAAATATTGCATATTTTGTGATAAATTAAAACTAAGGTCACAATTAAATATAAATTTTGTGGCTAAAGCTTACAACATTTAACTACAAACTCTAATTTGTCGCTATTGCAATAAAAAAAATTGTGATGAAATTTTTTCGTGTCCAAAATTATAACTAATTTAAAGACAAATAATAATTTGTTACAAATTGAATACATTATTAGCGATAAATAATGTGTCACAGATAACTTAAAATTTTCACTAACAATACTTAATCAATAACACCAAATTATTTTTGGTGGGAAATTTTAGTGGACAGAACTTTGCTATGAAATTATATGTGTTGTCACTATAAATATGTTGCTCATGCATTTAAATACGAAATGTAATTTTTGTCACGAAAAGTGAATAATTAGTGATGAATTTTGTGTCATACATAAAAAAATTTGTAGCTAAATATCACATTTGTTGTTGTGCACTACAACAAATGTGATCTTTAACTACGAAATTATTAGCTACAATAGAAAATTTGTCACTAATTGTTCACTTTCCATGACAAAAATTACATTTCGTATGATATCGCCTTTGTATACTATTAGTGACCCACATTTAGGGATGACTGATTGACGAAAATTTTTTCGTCACATAAAATTTATCGTGATGAAATATGATTTGCAACAAGCCTGGCTTTGTATCTATTTATTGTTCCATTGGCCTTCAACTTGGTCTTGAACACCCATTTTGAACCAACTAAGTTATACTAGTAGATCTAGGCTTCAATATCTAGGTCTTGTTGGTATGTAAAACATTGATTTCCTCATGCATGGTTGCAAGCCAATGAGGTAACCTGGGGCTTCCTTAGTAGTTTTTAGTTCCATCAAAATTTATTCTTTATTGTTAGTAACATGTGACAGGCGATGTTCCTTAGTCTTGTGTTTGGTGATCATATGATGCCCTTGTGGTGTAGGAGGTGTATCAACTGAAGTAACTGATTGTAATGTAGGATTTTCAAATTGATGGTTCTCTGTCAGATTCCACCTTGAGAGGTCTACTTCTAAATGTATTTCTTGTGGACTAGTCACAGAGAAAGTGAGATTTGACGGACCACCACAATCTAAACCCCCACGTACAACCTGTTGCTCACTACCACTAACTGATCCTCTTGAACCTACAACATGAGTCTCATCACTATTGTCTGGACCTGCTCTTTCAACTTGTTTCTCGTGACCATTATCTAATCATGCATCAGAGGGGTCAGTATCACTATCATCATCAAGAGGTATAAGGTTTGTTTTAGTAACATTTTTACTAGTAGCTTGTGTACCATCAACTTGTACTTCCCCTGAATATGGATCATCATGTGCCTGCGGTTTGAAAAAAAATTCAACAAAAGTAGCAAGATGAGGTAAGACATCAATGTTAGTCTAAGCTTGACTTGGAGGCACAAAAGGTAATGTGTTTTCATCAAAGACAACATGTCTGGACACATACACTCTCCTTGTTGATGGATGATAACATTGTGTAAGTTGTTATATCCTATCAACACACAAGGGTAGGTCTTTGGACTAAACTTGTTACTATTCTTGATATAGGGAAAACACCTACAATCAAAGACTTTTAGGCTATTGTAATCACGCTACTCACCATATAACTTAACAAATGGAGCCATCATTTTTAGGACTGAGGAGAATAGTCTATTAATAAGAAAAACTGCAGTGAGAAATGTCTCAACCCATGGAAACAAAGGAAGGTTTGCATGAAGTAGGAGAGTTAATCCAATCTCAACAATATGTCTAGTTTTCTTTATGAAACTTCATTCTGTTCAGGTGTGTTAGGACATGAAATATGCCTAACATTATTGTTAGAATAGAAATAAGTATTTCCGACTTAGAATAGAAATAGGAATAGGAATAGGAATAGGAATCCTAGTTGGAAAAGGATTCCAATGTAGTGTCTATAAATAGGGTCTCAATGTAACTATTTAGAT
>JAJOOR010018476.1:0-20469 GCA_036250505.1 Solanum acaule | reverse complement strand
CCCCCCCCCCCCCCCCCCCCCCCCCCCCCCCCCCCCCCCCCCCCCCCCCCCCCCCCCCCCCCCCCCCCCCCCCCCCCCCCCCCCCCGGAGCGTAAAAATGATTTTTAAAAAAAATTGAAATATTTTCAAAAAAGGATGGCTTGGGTGAAGGATGACGGGGTGGCGTAAAAAAATTTAAAAAAATTACATATGAAATATTTTCCAAAAATATTTTTTTTTGAATTTTTTTTGACAAGGTGACCTGGGTGGGGGATAGGGGGGAATAAGGGGGGAAGTGGCCTCGGTGGGGGTGTTTTGTGTAGGGGTAAAAATATATTTGAAATTTAAAAAAAAAAAAAAAAAAAAAATTATGGGGAGGGTTGGGTATGGCATACAAGGTACAAGGTAGGCTAAGAAAAAAAAATTGAAGGGTGATGGAAAAAAATGTTTTTCCTTAAATTTGAGGAAAATAAGTTAATTTTCAAAACAGTTAAGTCAACCAAACATGGAAACTTCATACCAAAAACACCCTTTAATGTTGCAGCTATTCAGAAAGTATGTACAACATTTCCACTCTTTGAGTAATCTTTCACCTTAATGAGATAGTCAACTAGAGATATAAGAGAAAATCTGTTGAGGTGCCTCATCCGCAAGCCTCGATAAGATCAGAAACCTATTCACAATGGCGTCGAAGAGTCTCATTAAAAGTTTTTAAAAAGCTTGCCAGACAACTTCAAAATTAATTGATATTTCATGAGCATTTTGTCATCCTCTTTGTTGTGATATACAACTATTTTGTACAAACATAAATGCTCATCTCTAACCTATTTCAAAGTAAACTGTTCAGATATTATCCAGCCTTTGTATCACAATTCACATCCATGACATTAAACATCATTGACTAATTGTCAATTGTTCCAGGACTAGCAATGAACATTGACTACAAATACAAAGATCATGTGAGCATTGGCAGAACCGTCAACATTTAGAATTCAATATTTGACACCACTAGCTACTAATAGGAGTCAAAAGTTTGACTCTTTCGAGATTCACATGACATAATAGTACTAGGTTCACTATGTTAAGACTTAAAGAAGTCCCATATCGGGAAAAAAAAAAGGATGGAAAATTGGTCTCATTATATGGACTTGGACAATCCTCCCCTTATGAGCTAGCTTTTGGGGTTGAGTTAGGCCCAAGATCCATCTTTACATGGAATCAAGAGTCAAGTCCATCCTAATTTTTTGTTCACTGATGTTGGGCCCCCATATTATAGTGTCCGTGCACCAGTCAACGAGGATTAGGTGTGTGAGGGAGTGTTAAGAAGTCTCACATTGGAAAAGGGATGGAAAATTGATCTCCTTATATAGACTTGGACAATCCTCCCCTCATGAGCTAACTCTTAGGGTTGAATTAGGCCCAATATTCATCTTTAGACACTAACTACATCCCAAAGGACTCCTACAATTTTCTTTGCATACCATTTGAGGCTACCTAAAAGGTGAGAGTAAATCCAGATAAACACTAAAAAAAGGCAGAGTTTTGTCGAAAACGCCAAGGGAAGGAAAGATAGGGGAACAATATTAATCTGACGGTTTTATTGCAAGCTTAACAACTCACACCATACTATAATAGAAGTAAGGAACGCATCAAGAGTTTAATAGTATGAAATGATTAATAATTAAAAGTAATCAACCTGAAGTTTACAGCATTCTCAAGCTTAGAACAGATAATGACATTACTCTACTCAGAACCCAAGTGATTTTGCTACCTAAGAGAAGACAATGACTTCATATTACCTAAGCAGGGGATTATCCACAATGGTACACACCAAGTTATAGACCTTTAGCACAGATTCTGGAGATGGACCGACTGCTTCAGATTATGAAATGAGAGAAGTTCAAAAGGATTCATCTACTTGTAAGTCTTTTCCATAGCTATCAGCAGACATTGCTTATACTTGCAACATACGAGTGATCAGCCAATTTTTATTCAGAGAAGCAGATATATTTTCACTTAAAAGCCACTTTTCAGATTATGCAGTATGTCAAACCTCTCCAAGATTGATTCTTGTCTAGCTTTTTGGGAAGTCAACAGATCCTTCTTTAGTTAAAGATTTGAAAAGGACCCGCTATTTGTATGGTATTGATTTACTAGTGTCTAGTTATGTATTATTTTCATTTACCAGAATGAGAAAAACAAACTTTCAAACAACAAACTAATGAGCTGTATGATAATATATATGCTTGAAGGCCAGTTATATTTCATGGTAAACATGAATTACCTATAGAGAACTGATTAGGTAAGCAGAAACCAAGTGCAAAGTAGACAAGTGGAGCATTGGTAAGGCAATTGTACTTACTTACAGCAAAATTCATCAATAACAAACTACTTGTTAGGATTATATAACAGCTTGAGCTGTTGTATTCCTAATGATATGGAGGAGTTGATTGAACACACAACTCTGACTCATCTCCTTCATCATCATCGTCATCTGCTTCTACCCAGTTACTAGGATGGTGTTGAGAAGCATGACCTTCCAAATCTGCCATGCCTGAACATACAATTGGAGCAGCATAAATTGAGTGGACTACAGAAACTAAATGTCCAGAGTAGGACCACGACTAACCTTGAGGTTCTTCCAAAGGATTTCTGACCACAGAACGGAAGCTAATGATGCAGTCAAGAAAAGATACTTTCTTCTGGGAAGTACAGTCATGAAGTATTTAGAATTTCACACTGATTTTCAAATTCACCATCAAAATCCAATATCTTGCTCATATAGATCATTTAGGTGATTGGAGCATGTATATATTGGATAGTTTCCTCAGGTTATTATGTCCACCCTTGAAACTCTTAGGGTTTGTCTGGTTAATGAACTAATTAAACAAAGGTTTGTAATACATGAATTGTTATTTTTTTTCTTTGAGAAGGTAACAGTCAATACATGAATTTTTATACAGTGATTATAATGCAGAGAATGATATCTGGTAAATAATAAAACAGATACTGTCAAGCTTAAGCAGATTGCAGTGATTGCTTACTTTATGGATATTTTTGTCTTTTAGATACTTGTATCCTTGAAAGACTAATGTATATTATTCCACATTATATCCCACAAAAAAATAATACTGCATACATTTCTGCATAAAGTATGCATGTATTAGTATATGGAGTTTAATATCAGAAACCAAGTGCTGCAAAAGTTTCGGAGAGTTCTACACCTGAAAACAAACATTGTACTTACTATGCAGAGATTACATAAGTAATGCAGAGTTCTGTATTGCAAATGAAACTTTGTATTCGATAAATGGAATTTCAAATAGGGGTTGTTTTTCTCGCGAGACCAACCCAATGACCACTTATCATAGGTAGATAATTACTCAGCATAAAAAGTTATCCACTGCAGCCTGGAGTAATCATGTGGAAAATGCATAACAAAATGTGCAAGAAATTTGAAATATAGGTGACCTCTTGGATAGATACCTTCCCGTTACATTAGCTGCAATTACTTGATATAAAGGTTTCCCCCTTCCAAACCCCACACCCTACCCCACGGTCCCACCACTCCTCCCAAAGAAAATATCACCATATCAATCTCAACCAGATCTGAGAGTTCCTTGTGATATTGCATACATGTCAAGACTTAACGCTCAAGGTTACCCCAATAGTTTGGGACCAAAACCTCATGCTTCTTACCCCTCAATAGATTGTTAATTATGAACCTATAATTGAAACTTCTGCAAACCATAAGGACATAACATATCAGCTAGCTTTAACCACTTTGTTTATATATCTACAGGCAATGGTAGATTTAAAGCTGGAGCACTAAAATTGCTAACAATTTTGAAAGCAAAAAATGTTCAGGATACTCATTAGGTATGTCAGACATATTTCTTCCAGCAGCTCCAGCTTCAGATATGTGTATCGCACCAATTTTCTGAATTTCCCTTTGCACATTATCGCTCTCATTTCTTTCCTTTCCGTGTTCAGCATCATTACCACCTCTTGTTCTGCTTCCTATATAAAGTTGAATTTATGAAAATTAAGTAAATATGTCGTACCAGTAAATAAGTTGTACCATCTAGTTCAGCAAATACTAACCTGAAAGATCAGACCAAATCCTGGTCTGATCAGATGGAAGCCCAGAATTCCCTTTTGACCTCTCCTGGACTGGGGCCTGTCTTCCATCATTAGCCTGCCCATAGGAAGTGCCAGCAGCTTGTGGATTTTCCGAGGAGCTTGCAGTGTTGAGCTGTGACATAAGCATGGTTGCAAGTACCAAGGTGGCATCAAAAGTTGAGTTGGAGCCATCGTCTAAACCAAATTTTGGAGCCATTAAAATTGGCCTGTCCATAAATTCAGGTATGATCAGAAGAAAATCTTATATGAAAAGCAAAAAACTAATGTCTAACACAGCAAAGAGATCTACTAATGAATTAAAAAAAAGAAAAACATTTAAAAATCGAAGGTCATAAAAATTGCAAGTTTAACATGGTCTGTACACTAGATCCATGAGACATCAAATTAGTATCTGCTGTATCTGGGAAACAGGAAAAGCGAAACGCTGTGACCCATGTTGTCAAGGGAGATGCCAAACTTATCTTTCACAACAATTGACTGCAATTAATTTACACATACTAGCTAATTTGATTATGTAGCAAAAAAACATGCCTTATGATGTTATTGCGTTCAATTTTTTTTGGATAGATATCCTTAGTTAGCCATTTTACAAAAATATGCAACCTAAATCATTAAGCTGTGTGAAAGAAAATTATTTTTGTTTCCTTCGGAAGTAGTTATCAACCATCCAAGCCAAAAAGTGCTGATATGGAGGCAAATGTATGCAATATGTCCGGACTTCAAAATAGCTTTCTGTGCAGATATCCTAAGTGTATACAGTTCCTCTTGCTGAAGACAAGGACAGTTTAAAGAAAACAACAAGGAACTAATGTCAAAAACAGAACCAGAGAGTGTTTGATTATCTTACTCGCCAGCTTTATCAAAATAGAACTGTATGTCAACTTCACATCCCTCACAGAAAGAAAGGAAAGCCTGAAGAGAGAATTTGCAAAAACAGAACAAAAAAGAGGTTCAGCAAACATTGAAGGACCTCCAGAAAACACACGCACTATTTTACAGCATCAAAGTTGTTATTACATGTCATCTAAGAAAAGGACTCAGAATTGAAAAGGCTTTAATTGGATTAGAGAAGTCCCTGTCAAAGACATGAAAAATGAAGATACCTTCGATTCCTTCACTCCAAATGTCACATCCACAGGGTTTGTGATATGATTATACTGCACAAACTCTTCAGTGGGATCTATCCACAACTGAGTGTGTAGTGATGAATCATTTTCTACAAAGAAAGATTAACAGCTTAAAACCACCTGTAAACAAGCAAGAAAAAAAGAAAAGAAAAAGCGGTTCACCCAGTATACCTTTTGTTGGGTCTATATAACTTCTGAGCTCAACAGCTTTGCCTCCAATTTCAGTTGCAGTATCAGGAGGTAAGCAAGTCGGATTGGTAGCAATGATTGTGATCTCCTGGAGAGTTGTTTGGAAGTTGGACAATAACCTGTTCAGATCACGAGGCCTCACCACAAAGTTGCTTGGAAGCTTTCTCCTATCAAGGGATAAGTGTTGTATGTCAGGTTCAACATTGCAAGTAATCCAATAAGCTTTCCTCATACCTGCAAAAGTGGCATGGTAAGGTGATGCTGCTAATACATCAACACGATCATCTATGTTGTACATATCATGTTATCAGAGAGATTAAGCAGGTCACAGTATTGGGAGATACATGGGACATCTCTAACTTCTTGTGATGTACTCAATGGTGCAAATGATATCTTCATGATACAAATAGTGAAAGCTCAACCCTAAGACTGCTAATATATGCCGAGGAAAATTTAAAACAGAAAATGCTGAAAACTGTTACAAATAAGAATGTTAAGCATATCACTTCAGGAGATTAAAATATGACAAATGTAAGCATAACACTTCCAGGAGTTTAAAATATGACAAATGTAAGCATAACATCTCCAGGAGATTAAATTATGGCAAACTACAATCACAGCATTCCAATAATACTCCTTAATGAATAGGGCAAATATAGCATGTAGCATATATTATTTTTAAGTTGTTATTATTTTCATACTTGGAAACCAAGGTCAACTCAGGATGCATTTCCTATTAGAATGGGAGATTGTATTGTAGAAAAAGCTAATCTATTCTATCGTATACTTTTTGACATTTTAAGCAAAATTTCAATACTTAATTGTATTTATCTTTGTAGATTCTTCAATTAATTCATATGTATCTATTATTACAATACACTTGACTTTGGACATTCTAATTCAGTGTTATCATCACTTGCTTTGGTTTGAAATTATATTTATCATTTAACTAGAGATAGGCTTAACTATCTCATGAATTTTACCTTGTTCAACAGTTCCATACTCCATCGCCGCCTCGCCTCTTCTATAAATTTTCCTTTCTTATGTTTTCTCCTTACCTTTCTTCCTCTCTTCTTGGTACTAAATCTATTTAGGGCCTATTTGGCCAAGCGGTCAAAAATAGCTTATTTTGAGAAGTACTTTTTAAAAATAGCTTTCCAAAAAATATTTCTAGGAAAAGCAGTTTGTGTTTGACCAAATCATTTGAAAGGAACTCAAGAAAAAATTTAAGGCACTTGCAACTCCATCAGGAAAATCAGGATGAACGGTCTTAGCCTCTTTTTTTCTTTTGGTGTAAACATAACTTGTGGGGGGATGTTGGTGATCTGATAGAATTAATTGGCAATGTGTAAGTTTTTGTGTAAGACCAGGATCCCCTATACTTTTGTTTGCTTCACAGCTCAGTAGCTTTTTGGTTTTGAGATTTACTGTTTACAGTGTTGACTTTCTCGAAAAAATATATATTTAAGGAGTGCTTTTTTCAGTAATTGATAAGCAGATTGTATTCGGTTAATCATTTTTCGAAAGTGTTCTTGAGTACCAAATTATGAAAAAGGACAAGGCTGGCTGGGAACCTAGAGCACTGTGTCTGTCGTAGTATTAGCCTTATTCATGTAGTTTCTTCCTTTTGATATCTATTACCATTTGTTGTCTATTGTGTTTCAGCTACCACATTATTTACTACTGTTATTGTTCTTTTTTCTGAATGTTTTGTACTACTTTCCTTATTAGTTGCAATGTTTTCTTCGTTGTCATATTTCCTTTCTCTTAACTACTTTGATTTGTTGCACTTGAGTCTATGGTCTTTCATAAATAGCTTCTCTATCTCCACGACAACCATAAGGTCTACGTACATTCTATCCTTCCCGGATCCCACTTGTTGGATACTTGGATTACATTGAGTATATTACAGTTGTTGTATCCAGATTATGATTAGATAAATAGATTTATCCCTTGTTAATGTTAAGAATTTTAGTTTGATTTTACCATTGCCTTTTTGTTAAATATTGAATCTCAGTTGTCTTAAGAGTTTTAATTTGTTCAAGTTCCCTAATTTATAAATGGGACAATAGTGCCCATTGTGTTAACAATTATAACAGCTTAGGAATGCCTGGTGGTTGAACTCGACAGGGAGTTCACTGTGAAACTTGTCTTAGACAAATCCTGCATCAAAATGGCAGGAAAAAGTTAGGGATCATAAAAGGCGAATTTAGGAATTCAACTGGCAGCACCTTTGGGTTAAAAATCAAGGGAGTAGGTATCCTTTTGAATTAGTCAAGATGCGCGCAAGCTGTTCTGGACAGCACAATTATCAAAAAAAATCAAAGGGGTTTAAACTATGAGCCTTAAAGGTTAGGCCAGAGCAGACAATACCTTAATAGTTGGACATGGGCCATTGGTAGATGAATTTGAAAGGAGGTTCATTGTGATACTTGCTTTAGGAAAATACCACATCAGAATGGAGAGAATAGTTAGGGGTCATAAAGTCGTGAGCTTAGGAATTTAATTATTGAGGCACTTTTTGGGTTAAAGCCTACAAGAAGAAAACCATAAGTCCCCAAAGGTTAGGTTAGAGTGGATAACACTTTTGCAGTTGGGCATGAGCTATCGAGTTGAAAAGCCTAGGAGAACTAGTGCTTGAAATCCAGACGTTGGTTCGATATAAAAGTTGCCTTTGGCAAATTCCATCTGAATGGAAGCGAAAGTTAGGGTCCGCAAAAGGCGAGCTAGCGATTTCAACTGTTGAAGAGCCTTTTGGATTAAAGACCTAAGGGTCAAAAAAAATGTGAGGCTTCAAAGGTTGTTGCCTGAGTCGTTACACTCTCCCTTATAACTTTCTTTTGGAGTTTCTCCTATTCTAACGTTTCCAGTACCTTTCTTCCTACTCCTTTTTTACACTTTATCACCTTGTGCCAAAATGTGAAGATAATGCATGGTAGACACAATGTGACCATTTATTCATGAGAATCATAACAAAATTCACCAGACCTTTTACATTATAGCTATGTGAGTCTCTACATGGTTTATCCATCAAACTAAATACTCCCTGCCCTAATCTATAGCTTGTAACTAAGAACATATTTTCCTTGTATTTTTAGGAAATCCTAAAAAAACTGTAGAAAGTTTTACCATTATGGCAGTTGAGTGTCCACTGCACCTTTGATGCATCAGGATTAGGCAATGAGACAGTCAAATGATCTATACTGGCAATTGGTGTTCTTAATACAGAACAAATGGCCTACAAAACATGAAGGTAAGGTAAAATTTAGGAAAAGAGTTTAGAGTAGAGAGGATTGGATTGGTAAAAGCATATACCTTCAAGAGCACACTACATTGCACCTGTGGAGCAGAAACAGTGAAGACATCAAAAAAATCAGGTTTGAATGTAATTGATTGATAGGCCGATCTTGAGGAGTTGAGAGTGTGAAATGTGAGCTGCGAAAAAGAAGGAAACAATGAAGTAGTTGAATTGTAAACTAACAAATATCTGAAGCGACCACAAAACCCTAATTACTATAATTGTGGAGCAAACAGTCCAACCAACTTTACGTGAGGTGAAACATTTGCTAACCTGGGTAGAAGAGGCTTGAATGGCGACCTCATTGCCAATGCGTGCAAGGCACGTTATGGATCTGGCGAACGTCTTCACTGCATTTCCACTCATTCTCAACTCCATTTCTTTTCCTCTCTCCTTTCTACTACTCAATGCACATTTTGGGGGAAGGGGATTTCTAAATTGTAAATACTTTTTTTTAAAATAGCAGTAAGGCAAGGGGCGAAATGGAAACAGGAGAGGGGTAGAAGTGTGATTCAAGTCTTCAAATTAAAATAAGTGATACTAAGAGCCCGTTTGGATTAACTTAAAAAAATAATTTTTAAGTCAAAAATAAAAAGTCAAATTGAATGACTTTTAAGTCAAAAAATAAAAAGTATGGGGAGACCTACTTTTGGTTTCTGACTTATTTTAAGTCAGTTTTTACCTTGTCAAACACTTCGTAACTTATTTTAAGTTATTTTTTATATTTGCCAAACACTTTCAGAATTCAAAAACTGACTTAAAAGTAGGTTTGACCAACTTTTAAGCCAATCCAAACGGGCTCTAAGTTAAAAGGCGGTATGGATTGACTTAAAAGTTAGTCAAACCTATTTTTAAGTTAGTTTTTTATTTCTTAAAGTATTTGGCAAATATAAAAAATAAATCAAAAATGACTTAAAATAAGTTAGGAAGTGTTTGGCATAGTTAAAAATGACTTAAAATAAGTTAAATTTTGGCTTGTTGTACATTAATATTTCAAATTTTTTGAAATTTTTTCCCTTTTTTTAATTTCAAAATATAAAATATTTTTGCAGATTTCTTTCTTTCTTCTTCTTCTTCTTTTATTTCTCTTTCCAGATTTCTTTTTCCCTCTTCTTCTTCTTCTTCCTCTTCCTCTTCCTCCTCCTCCTCCTCGTCCTCTTCCTCTTCCTCTTCCTCTTCTTCTTCCTCTTCCTCTTCCTCCTCCTCCTCCTCGTCCTCTTCCTCTTCCTCTTCCTCTTCCTCTTCCTCTTCTTCTTCTTCTTCTTCCTTTCTTTCTTTTTTCCATTAACTTCTTCTTCTTTGTCACTGTTGTTGTTATCATTGTTGTCGACGTTCATCATTTTTGTCATGACCTAAAGTACCCTACACGTAACATAGCGTATAGAACCCCGAAAGGTCCTATACAAGCCACTTAGCTTACATCGTACAAGATAATAAAAATAAATATTTCAAGACCAGTCTTATATCAATAAAGAGTTTGACAAAAATGGAAGTCTACATAAGTTTCAATAAGCCATCTAATACATTATAAGAAAAGTGATTGGAACGTAACTCACACATCACATACAAGTCTGAAAACTGAAATGACATAAGAGTATAAAACAACAACTTCGTCCTCGAAACATGAGGACTCACCAATCTTCAAAGCCAATAGAACCAACTAGCCACGAGTATGGGAGGTAAGAGCATCAGACCCTATATTAGTGAAACAATGTAGGCACAAGTATGCATTAGTACATTTCATGTACTAAGATAGCAATGCATAAGAGTTATGAAATCATGTTAAAAAGAACTTTACGTGACATGCAGTGACCAAGCTAAATCATAAGATAAAATATTAGAAAATATAAGTTACAATCATGGTCAATGCAAGCTAAAGATCTTTTAAACACACTTGTGAGATACTTTAGAAAGTAACCTTAGTTCATTATTGTGGAAAGTGTATCATATAACTGTATAACTGACATAGACCATGTGAACTATAACATGGAATCTGGTGTCTATCTCACACCAAAAAGAGATGTCCTTACTTGCCAAGGTAAGAACCAAACATTTGAGCTAAAGTGGATCCACTAGCTAATGTATTTCTAAGGCAAACCTATAGTGGCGCATAGTTATGAGATTGGGAGATTGCTACTAGAAGTCTGACCTCTACTAACGGGAGAGTTACCATCTCAATATCCTTTCGGTGCTAAGTATAAATCTGACGGAATAGTCATTAATCATTTTATTATATTCATTTTATTATCCATGGAAAGACACAATTAAGAAACTAATCACAGTTAGAGTTCATTCAGAATAGCTCCTCAATATTGATTTAACTTAAATGAGAAAACCTTTCAATCCTTATAAATCCTTTTTGTGAGAAGACATTTCACAACAACTACAACATTGATGTTATACTCTCAAATCATTTACACTAACATCAAAGAACATGCACATCTTCATAAATTTATCTTTCATGGTTCATAAGGTTAATCACGTGTTTATGGTCTAAAATTCATGGATCATGCATGGGTTTATATTAATTTAACTCAAAAACATGTAATTACTTCAATTCATGCATAAATAGATAGAATACAATCAATTTGATCTTAATTGAAAAGAACTCATGGAGATTGAAGAAAATCCTAACTTGAATTGAGAATCTATCTTTACAAAATTTGAGATTTTAGGAACCCTATGGAGGAAAGGACTTCATAGGTGAATACTAACGTACCTTGGAGTTCAAAGCCCAATTGCTATGGTGAATTGAGGTCTTGGTGCTTGAAACCCTAGATTGCTCTTCCTTGAGTTGAGGGAATTTGAAAGGGATGAACTTGGAGGGAATTTAGGAGTTTAGGGGAATGATTTAGAATGGGTAGTTTTAGGGTCTAAAAGTCTTATATAGGGCTTACGATTAGGACCAAAACGACCTAGTTTAGACATTAATCAATTAGGGAAAAGACTTAAAAGCCCTTTAAAAATAAATGTCAACTCTCTCTACGGTTTGGACCTATGGTCCGTAGGACTTCCTACGGACAGTACTGGTCAACTGTAGAAAAGTACACACACTTTTTAAAATTGGACCAACTTTGACGAGATTGGTCTACGACTCGTAGAACCTTCTACAGTCTGTAGACCCCAATTGTAGTTAACCCTCAAATTTTCACTAAGTCTATGAAACCTATCTACGACTCGTATAAGGATTAACGGACTGTTCTAGTCAATCATAGAAAAATGTATTAGGACTTGAATTTAAGATAAAAAAATTCCCCTTTTCTACGGATTCCATTCTTCTTCATATAGATAGATATAGGATTTATAGGGCAATTTGATGGATGAGCATCAATGAAGGCAATAATAAATACAGAAGTTGTCGTCAATAAGGTAGGGATCATCAAAACACCAAACCATCCAATGTCAAGACGATTTTTCAGTGCTAGTTATCTAGTTACAAAAGCGACCCCATAGGCTTTTGCTTTTGCGTCTCTCTAAAATTGCAGTCATGGTAAAATCTTGGTTTATTTAATCATCAGGGACTCCCAAGCACACGAGTTTTCTACAAATCAAAATAAAAAATGGAAGGCTTGTTATTCAACAGTACCCTAAACAGACTGTTGGTGATAAGATGGAGGAAGGTGAGGATGACGTCAAGTCATCATGCCCCTTATGCCCTGGGAGACACACGTGCTATAATGGCCGAGACAAAGGGCCACGATCCCGCGAGGGTAAGCTTTAGCTTACCCAATGATGTTGATGGGTTAAGTGAAGAGAAAATGGTACTCATATACTGCCCATAGAAGCTTCTACGATCCGTAGATGGGACTGGTGGACATAGTCTACGGTCCAAAATTTTCTTTTCTTCTTTTTCAAAAATTCGAGATGTTATAATATCTCCTCCTTAGGAACATTGTCCTCGAATGAGACTTAAGCTAGTACGAAAAGACTAGGAGAGGAACTAACAACCCAACATGATTGTAATTTCATCAAAATACACATAACCAAGGAGGGACAACAACTCCAAGCTAAATCATATTCAAAATATCATTTATAAGGCATACATGCAAATCCTACTCAAATGCACATAATCATGAAGTAATCAATCAAGCTAATTTATTTTCTCAAAAATCAAATTCTCATGAGGAAACATGAGGATGGCTAAGGCACATGAAATCAAAGGATGAACCATGAGGAACTAAATGCCTCGAGCTAGAATATGATCGGAGGAAAAAATATGAGGATATTGGGACATCATATCGTCCTCTGCCTCTAAATTAGCACTCTCAACTAACTGATTCCTCCACAACACTTTTACGGATGCAACTTCCTTATTTCTCAACTTTCTAACTTGTCGGTCCAAAATCTCAACCGAAACTTCTTCATAAGAAAAACTCTCTTATGCCAAGACGTTCCAACATACAATAGATGTCGGATCACCAACACATTTCTTAAACAAAGAGACATGGAAGGCCAGATGTAACGACGCTAAGTCATTAAGTAAATCAAATTCATAAGTAACTTTACCAATACGCCTCAAAATCTGATAATGGGCCCACATAGTGAGGACTAAGCTTTCCTTTCTTCCCAAATATCATCACACCCTTCATCGGTGAAATTTTCAAGTTGACCCAATCATCTATATCAAACTCAAGATCTCTCATTCTAACATCGGCTTAGGACTTTTGTCGATTTTGAGTCATTTTCAACCTTTCACTAATAAGTCGAACTTTCTTCATTGCCTCATGTACCAACTCGGGACCTTCAAGACAACCTCGTCAACTTCAAACCAACCTATAGGAGATCTACACCTCCTACCATAAAGAGCCTCAAATGGAGCCATACTAATGCTTGAATGATAGTTATTATTATAAGCAAACTCTATCAAAGGCAAGTGATTATCCCAATTACCCTTGAAAGCAATCACACAAGCTCTCAACATATCCTCTAAAGTCTGAATAGTATGCTTTGTTTGCCCATCAGTTTGAGGATGAAAGGTCTACCTAGGCCCATTTAAAAAGACTTCCAAAATTAAAAAGTAAATTGGGTACTACGATCGGAGATAACGGATAGGGGAACTCCATGCAATCTAACCATCTCCCTTAGATATAACTTAGCGTAGTCTTCCGCCAAATAAAAAACCTTGACGAGAATGAAATGAGTTAACTTTGTCATACGATCCACAATAACCCAGATCGAGTCATGTTGCCACCGGGTGTGGAGTAAGCCAACAATGAAGTCCATATTCAAGTCTTCCCACTTCCAAGTAGGAAAACTAATATTTTGGGACAAACCTCCCGGCTTTTGGTGCTCAAATTTTACATGTTGACAATTAGGACACTTAGCCACGAATCCCGTAATATCCTTCTTCATCTCATTCCACCAATAGACCTCCCGCAAGTCACAGTACATCGTGGTGGCTCCTGGAGTGAATGGAATATCAAGAACTATGGGTCTCTGATAAGAGTTGCTCTCCCAATTCATCTACATTAAGAACACACAAACGACCTTGATATCGAAACACCCCATCTCCATCTTGGGAGAAAGCCTCAACGGACTTTTTAAGCACCATTTCCTTTAACTCTACAAAATTGGATCACGACCTTGCTTGGCTTTCACATCCGACACAAAAGACAATTCTGAACCACTATGAACAACAACACCACCCACACTTGAATCAACCAACCAAACACCTAGCCGAGCTAGTCTATGGACATCACGAACTAATTATTTATTATTTTCTTCAACGTGAGCAAAACTATCTATTGATAGTCGATTAAGAGCATCTGCCACCGTATTTGCCTTACCGAGGTGATAGAAAATACTCATGTCGTAATTCTTTAACAACTCAAGCCACCTCCTTTGGCGAAGATTTAGATTCTTTTGTGTGAATACATATTTCAAACTCTTGTGGTCGGTAAAGACATCAATATGGACAACATACAAGTAATGCCTCCAAATATTTAAGGCAAAAACAACCGCTGCTAGTTCCAAATTATGAGTATGATAGTTCTTTTCATGAACTTTGAGTTGCCTTGAAGCATAAGCAATAACCTTCCTATTTTGCATAAGGATACACCCTAATCCAATCCTTGAAGCATCATAATAAACAACAAACCCATCAGATCCTTCCGATAGAGTCACAATAGGAGCCGAAGTGAGTCTATCCTTCAACTCTTGGAAACTCTTCTCACACACTTCCGACCATAAGAACTTAAATTTATTTTGGGTCAATGCAGTCAATGGAGATGCGATCGAAGAAAACCCTTCCACGAACCTTCTATAATATCCAGCCAAACCCAAGAAACTTCGAATATTCATAGGGGATAAAGATCTAGGCCAATTCTTAACCGCATCCGTCTTCTTATGATCTACCTCGATACCTTTACCAGAAATAATGTGACCAAGAAAAGCCACAGATCTCAGCCAAAATTCACATTTATTACACTATGCAAATAGTTGTTGGTCCTTGAGGACTTGTAACACAATTCTCAGATGATCGGCATATTCATCTTTAATTCGTGAATAAATCAATATGTCATCAATAAACACAATCCCAAACATATCAAGATATTTTCTAAACATTTTATTCATCAAGTCCATAAATGCACCGGAGCATTAGTCAAACCAAATGACATTACTAAAAACTCATAATGACCATACCGAGTTTGAAAAGTCATCTTCGGGATGTCGTCTTCCTTCATCCTCAATTGGTGATAACCCGACTGGAGGTCGATCCTAGAGAATTAACTTGCAATCATCTATACTTGGAAGATGATACTTATTCTTAATCGTAACCTTGGTCAATTGTCAGTAGTCAATACATATGTAAAGTGAACTATCTTTCTTACGAATAAACAATACTGTAGCACCCCATGGAGAGATACTCATTCAGATGAAATCCTTATCCAACAAATCCTTCAATTTCTCTTTCAATTCCTTAAGTTCTGTCAGAACCATACGGTAAGAAGGGAATAGAGATAGGTTGCGTATCTGGGAGAAGGTCAATGTCAAAGTTTATTTCCCTTTCGGGAGGAATACCAGGTAGATCATCTGGGAACACTTCGAAAAACACATTCACAATAGGGACCAACTCGAGAATAGAGGTTTTGGAATACGTATTCCTAACCCGAATAAGATAATATATGGAACCTTAGAGATTATTTTTCTAGCTTTAAGACAAGAAACAAATTGACCCTTAGGCATATAAATTGAAACTTGACCACTCGGTGTTTATAAGATAATATATGGAACCTTAGAGATCATTTTCCTTCTTTCCACTCTAGGACGAGCTCATTTGGAAATTGAAACTTGACCACTCGGTGTTTATAATATCCAAAAGCATAACAAAAATAAATTCAATCCATCCCAAAAATAACATCAAAATCTAACATATCAAGATCTAAAAGATTAACATAAGTGACTCTATGGGATAAGTGAGACGGGGATAACTTCTATCGACTCTCTTAGCCACAATAGATTCACTAATAGAGTAGAGATAGAAAAAGGGTCTAACAACACAATCAGAGAAACATCAAATCTCATAGCCACATATGGTGTCACAAAAGACAAGGTAGCATCAAGATCAAGTAAAGCATAAACATCAAGATGAAAGACTTTCAACATACCGGTAACCACATCGGGAGAACCCTCTTGCGCATGTCGAGTTTGAAGTGCATAAATCTATTTTTCTTTGGAACACTTGAACCTGAACTACTAGGCGGAGCTTGTCTACCCTCTCTTCCCTTAGTAATAAGTGATGAAAAATCCCATATCTTGTGACCACTTTTACCACAACAAAATCAACCATCAGTACTGGCTAAACATTTACCCTAATGATTCCTTCCACATCTAGAACAAGTTGACAATGAAGATCGGCCACCACTTTTTCCTCCTTGAGGCTTAGGGTTAGGCACCCTATATTTGTTGAACTTTAGAACCAGAGCATTAGAGGAACCTTGATCAAAGGACCTTCATTGAAATCTAGAACGACCATGTCCATCGAACCTCGAATGTGAAAAGTCAACATCACCAATCCTTTCCTTTTTTGCCTCCCTAGATCTTTCCTTAAGTTTCTCCTCTTCTATTTATTGAGCATGTATCATTAGGCGAGAAATATCCATTTCCTTAATGAGCATGGCGGTACAACATTCCTTAACCACCATTTCAGACACACCCAAAATAACTTACTCATCTTTGCCCTAGGATCGGCAACCATAGAAGGAGCACAACCATGAAACTCCGGGGGATTCATTCTAGTAAAGTCTCTTACTCTACTTGCCTCCGTACTCGAATTTGGGTTTACGAGGACCACAACCTTTCTATTGGCCTGAGCCATCATGGCTTGAGAGAACACTTGAAAAGCATCTCGAAACTCTGCATTAGTCACTTGCTCGGTCAAAGGGTCTATTGGAACTGAAGGAACTTCTTGAGGAGCTTGAGAAGCTTCTCAATCCACATTCTCACCCACATTCCTTCTACGAATGCTCTTCAAGGGGCCATATCCCGAAAAGCATCATATAAGGATTAGGAGAGAGACATATAGAGTTACACTCTATCGCACGACTTTAAATTAATGAAAGAAATAGAGTTTCCTAAATATCTTATAGTCCCTTATTCATAAATATGGCGCACTTCACATTCATGAACAAGTCGTTACTCGACGTGCTTATGAGATATCCTAGGACCTTTCTAAACCTTGTGCTTTGAATACCAAGTTTGTCATGACCCAAAGTACACCCTAGGCGTAACATGACATATAGAACCCTGGGAAGCCCTACACAAGCCACTTAGCATACATTGTACAAGATAATAAAAATAAAGACTTCAAGAACAGTCTTATATCAATAAAGATTTTGACAAAAGTGGAAGTCTATATAATTCTCAATAAGTCATCTAATACATCATAATAAAAGTGATTGGCATGTAATCCATACATCTTATACAAGTCTGAAAACTGAAATGACATAATAGTATAAAAAAGCATCTCGGTCCTCAGAACATGAGGACTCACCAATCTTTAAAGCCAATAGAATCAACTGGCCACGAGTATGGGAGTTGGGAGCGTCGGAACCTACATTTGTGAAACAATGTAGGCACGAGTATGCATTAGTACATGGAATGTACTAAGTATGATAGCAATGCATAAGAGTTATGAAATCATGCTAAAAAGGACTTTACGTAACATGCAATGACCAAGCTAAATCATAAGATAAAATGTTAGAAAACATAAGTCATAATTAGGGTCAATGCAAGCTAAATATCTTTAAAAACACTTGTTAGATACTTTAGAAAGTAACCTTAGTTCATTATTGTGGGTAGTGTACCATATAACCGACATAGACCATGTGAGTTATAACATGGAATCTGGTGTCTATCCCACTCCAAAAAGAGATGTCCTTACTTACCAAGGTAAGAACCATACATTTGAGCTAAAGTGGAACCACTAGCTAATGTTTATCTAAGATAAACCTAGGGTGGCACATAGTTATGGGATAGGGAGATTGTTACTAGAATCCTGAACTCTACTAATGGGATAGTTCCCATCTTAATATCCTTTCGGTGCTAAGTATAAATTCCATGGAATGGTCATTAATCATATCATCTTATTATCCATGGAAAGACACAATTAAGAAACCAATCCAACCTAGAGTTCACTCAAAATAGTTCCTAAATCTTGATTTAACTTAGGTGAGAAAATCTTTCAACCTTGATGAATCCTTTTTGTGAGAAAACCTTTCACAACAACTACAACATTGATGATTTTCTCTCAAAGCATCCTCAAATCATTTACATCAATTTCATCAATGAACATGCACATATTTATAAATTCATCTTTCATGGTTCATAAGCTTAATCATGTGTTTATGGTCTAAAAATCATGGATCACGCATGGGTTCGTATGAATTTAACTCAAAACATGTAATTACTTCAATTCATGCATAAATAGATAGAAAACAATCAATTTGTAAAGAACCCATGAAGATTGAAGAATAACTCTAACTTGAATTGAGAATCTATCTTTACAAAATTGGAGATTTTAGGAACTCTATGGAGGAAAGGACTCCATAGGTGAATACTGACATACCTTGGAGTTCAAAACCCTATTGCTATGGTGAATTGAGGTCTTGGTGCAAAAACCCTAGATTGTTCTTCCTTGAATTGAGGGAATTTGAAGGGGATAAACTTGGAAGGAATTTAGGGGAATGATTTAGAATGAATAGTTTTAGGGTCTAAAAGACTTATATAGGGATTATTTGTAGGACCAAAATGACCTAGTTTAGACATTAATCAATTAGGGAAAAGACGTTAAATCCCCTTAAAAATAACTACCGACCCTCTCTACGGTTTGGACCTACGATCCGTATGACTTTCTAAGGACTATACCGGTCAACTGTTGAAAAAAATATAAACGTTTTAAAATTGGACCAACTTTAACTAGGCTAATCTACGGTCCGTAGAATCTTCTACGGTATGTAGACCCCAATTGTAGAAACCAACTTCACCCTCAAAATTTCACTAAGTCTGGAACTCACTTATAAGACCTATCTACGACTCGTATATGGATTGACGGACTGTACTAGTCAATCGTAGAAAAAGGTATTGTGACTTGAATTTAAGATAAATATTTTCCCCCTTTCTGCGGATGTAATCTACGACTCGTAAAAGCTTCTGCGGTCTATAGATGGGACCAGTAGACACGACATGCAGTCCAAAAAAAATTCCTTTTCTAAAATTTGAGGTGTTACAATTTTTTATCGCAATTTTTTCTTTTTGTTTTTTTGGTCCTATTGGACAAACTATTTTCCTTTGATATTACAAATTTTGAAGTTTTTTTTTTGAATTCATTGAATTTTTTTTGCAGAAAATCAAGCAATTGTTGAATTTGTTATGCATTGATACCTCATCATAAACTTCTTTCTGGTTAAAGTGTACTCTAACTCATTCGAAATAGTAACTATTCCTCTGCCTTCTATCATGAAATCTACACAAACTTATCACTTCTTACTCTACTCATAAGAGAAAACTCCTCATTAATAACTTACTTGATGCATGACTACAACAACATAATTTACATCATCACTGTCTCCCTTTATTGGATTACTATACCTAGGGGTTGATACGCTAAAATTACACCTTCCTAAAGAAGCATAAATGATCGTTATCAAGTAAACAACCCAACTTGTAGGTTGGGGTCGATCCCACGAGGAAAATGGTTTAGACTTTACTTTAACCAACAATTATATTCAATTAGTCAAATTACTTCCAGAAACAAGTAATTAAAAGGCGGGGGTTTTAGTGAAACAAATTGTAAAAATTCAATAAGTAATCAGTAATCAAAAGTCAATTTTTTGTTGTTATCAAGAGGAGAATTAACTAGGGTATATGTGTTCCCCACAAGCTCATAACACAGTAATCCTAGTAATAACAATCCTTTCCTAGTATATCACATGCAAAGTGGTAAGTTATGTATCTCTAAATCATTGGTCCGGCATATAGAGAATTTCACCCCGCACCTTGGTCTGGCTACGTGTGTATAATTTACTAACCCTTACCTATACCTCATATTAGCCATCATAATCGATGTTTGGATAGTATCACACTAAATCTATGTTGATAATTCTTTTCTTGTTAATTACCTCCTTGGTCCGGCAAATAGTAACAAGGCGAGTTCTAACGTTGGCCACCGTTAAAAAGACTTCTAAATGAAAGAATTATCAATGCATGCAAAATACTAGTCAAGAATTGCTTACT
>JAJOOR010018475.1:0-23381 GCA_036250505.1 Solanum acaule | reverse complement strand
CAACCTTTTTGGTCCACTATTACCCTTTAAACTAACAACCTTATATTTTTTAATTATTATTATTATTAATTATTACATGGCGTCTTTCTATTGGATAAGGTTTAATTCCAATCCACCAAACTTTCTTCTACCCCCACCCAACCCATATTGACATCCCTTGACCCAAACCCAAATACAAGATCCATTTAAAAATAAAAAAACTGAATCATCTCTTCTCCCTCTAAACCTAATATCCTATTTTTCTTCTTTCCCTTTTCTTATTAAGCAATTTCAAGATCAATTTCACCCAATCTATTTTATCCTTAAAACACATAATCTATTTTATCCTCATTATGATGAACCCCATTTACACGTTTCATTTGATTTTGCTGCTTTTGATCCTCAACGCCACTCATTTACAAGTAGTTGTATAAATGTGTATGTATGTTGGTGTGTTTTAAAATCTTCAATTATAGCTACGTTGTACTATTACTGTCCATTTATGTAAAGATTGGTACTATATTGATTAATTTAATTTCTAATATGGAATAATAGGGGTCTTAATTTAAGGCGAAATGCCTGCAAAAATGCGATGTAATTAGCCTTTCAAGAAAACAACTTATGATTATAATGCTTATGTGCCTTATAATTACAATAACTTATCGTTATTTTGGGTGAAATTGATCTTGAAATTGCTTAATAAGAAAAGGGGAAGAAGAAAAATAGGATATTAGGTTTAGGGGAAGAAGAGATGATTCCATTTTTTTTTATTTTTAATGGATCTTTTATTTGGGTTTGGATCAAGGTATGTCAATATGGGTCGGGTGGGGTAGGAGAAAGTTTGGTAGGTTGGAATTAAACTTTATCCAATAGAAAGATGTCACGTAATAATTAATAATAATAATAAAAAAAAATATAAGGTTGTTAGTTTAAAAGGGTAATTGTAGACCAAAAAGGTTGACTGAGGGGTATTTTTAGCCCAATAAGTGGATGATAGGTATTTTTAAACCTTTTCGAATAGTATAGGGGTATTTTTGGCCCTTTTCCGTTAATTATATAAAAGAAGTCTTATGCTATAACAGAATACTAGAACATTTTTGGAAAGCAAAGCCATCACTATTCGTTGCCTTCTAATCAGCATGCCTGACTATACCAAATATCAACGGTGTGTTTGGTATGAAGAAAAATATTTTCCATGAACAATAAATATTTTTCAGAAAATGTTCTATTGAAAAATTAGTGTTTATTTTACCTAATTTCTAATGTTTTCCGAGTAAATAAGAAAATATTATCAAAAGAATATTTATATGTCATCAAGCAAAACGCTATAAAGATGGGTAGAGATAAAGAGTGGGGTTCGGTGATGGCGGGGGATGGGATGATCAAGGACTGAGGGTTCGAGGGGTTGGGAAGACACAATAAACTTGAAATGTCACTTATGCAATTTGTTTTCTATTTTTATTAGAGAAGTCATTTTCCAGTTGAAAAATATTTCTTGAAAATGTCCCCTACCAAACACACTCTAATCTGCACCAATAATGCTGGAAATATAATTAATAATCTCCAAAAACATAGTCTGTCATAGAGATTACACAATGAGAATATCTTTTGTTTATTAGTTCACACAACAAATTATTTTATTTACTTTGGATCAATCATTTGATTAGGAACAAGGACAATTCTTGAATAATCAACACACATATTTGATGCTGATCTCTAGCACTCAAGTCAACTTGGACTGCTAAAACTCTTCAACCTTTTTCCTCTTTTGTCCTAGGTTTACATTGTTATGGATATTTTACTATTAATGTGAATCATAAATATTTTTACTATTATTGTAAATCACAAGTAAAATAAATTTTACATGAGTACTGTCCCCTGCCCCCCTTAACTCCCTTCAGTTCTTGTAACTTTTCATGTTCACTTGAAAAAAGAAAATAAAAAACTATGGCATGGGGATTAGCAAATGATGGAGAAGAGTACCATGGAAAACTGACATGTTTTGTAATATTAGCTTGTATGATGGCTGCTATGGGAGGTGTAATCTTTGGATATGATATTGGAATTTCAGGTTTGATTTTTCTGCATTTCCACAAGTTATATACAATCTATGACACATCTAGTAAAGGTTTCAATTGTCCAAGGGAAAACAAAGAACAAGAAATTATGCTTCCTTTGCGCGAATTATTACTGGGAGACTAAAGTAATAATTCACGTCAAGTTTAGAGGTGTTTTCAATACTTATCTCTGTTGTGAATCAATTGATCTATTCTATTTCACTAACACAAGTTTTGAATGATGTGAAGGTGGAGTAACATCTATGGAGCCTTTTCTGAAAAAGTTCTTTCATGATGTGTACATTAAGATGAAAGAAGACAAAGAACTTAGTAATTACTGCAAATTTGATAGTGAATTGTTGACATCATTCACATCATCTCTTTATGTGGCTGGTCTTTTTGCTACTTTTGTTGCCTCGATCATCAGTCACCAAAGCGTATGGTCGCAAGGCGTCAATCCTTCTTGGAGGAGCTAACTTCCTTGCTGGTGGAGCTGCTTCTAATATCTATATGCTTATAATTGGTAGAGTTTTACTAGGTGTTGGTGTTGGTTTTGCAAATCAGGTAAAAAAATACTCATTTCCTTGTTTGGAAATGTTTTATACTCACTCTTAATGAGATGCTCTCATAATCATAGAAATGTCATGACATGTTGAACCACAAGTTCTAACGGTATGTTTGATATGTGCATAAAGTCTTTCATTTTTAAACTCGTATCTAGTCAAACACTATCACTTAAACTGAAATGAAAGCAGTACTCTCAACTAGTAGACACACGTCCTATATTTTCACTCTTGTAAAGAAAAAGAGTTGTTCGCAAAATGCAAATCAGGTAAACTATTATTCTATCTATTCCATTTAGTACATTCTAAAAAGAATTATACTTTTCCCTAACTAGAAATACTTCCACTTTTGAGATGCTCTAATAGTAATAGTCTCAAGTTTGGGATTTTCTTCTTTTTTGGAGTTTGGGTGGCAATAATGACTACTTCTTTTTGCCAGAGACCAAGAATTTGCCTATTGAGAAAATGGACAGGGTGTGGAGAGAACACTGGTTTTGGAAGAGAATTGTAGGAGAAAATAATGAAGTTATCATCAAAGAAGAGGAAGGTTAAAGATAGTTATCGATCATTAGCTCATCCTTGGAATCAATTGTGTACTTTCTGTACTTGTAAATTTATGGTTATGCTTATTGGAAACTGTATTTTTGATTTCTAAAAGTTTGTGGTTATGGTTACTTAGAAATGAGGTGTTTAGTAACTAACTCCCATTATTGATACGTCGTTCCAGAAAAAAATCTAATTAAAGTATGTCTCATCTAGTACATAGTATGTTCAAAGTGTTTACTACTCAATTTAACTTTCCCATTTCCTTTCTTATTTCTGATCTTACATCTACTCCCTCAAAGTCTCAAACAAATGAAAGAAGAAAGCTAACTAATAAAGGCATAATAGATAAACATGTTCTTTAACTTGGCTCAACTCACATTTATGCCATCTAACTTTGAATATGTACAAGTACACACTTAAACTTGTATAAAATTGAACAACTAAACACACGTGTCCTACGTGACATAATACACATAGACGTCACGAAGAACGTCACATAGGACACATTTGTCTACTTGTTCAACTTTATACAAGTTTAAGTTCCTATTAGTGTACACCCAAAGTTAGAGGGCATTGATACAAGTTGAAGCCAAGTTAAATGACACATTTATCTATTATGCCTTAAATAAACCTAAAAAGGGAAACTTTTGGCTTGTAGTCCTTTAGTAAAGTGATATAACTAGCTTCTAGTCTATACATTTAATATAGACATATCAAGCGAAACAACTTTTCTGTGGCGCACGCTAGCAATCCTAGGCATACGTGATCGTGGTGTTGATTTGCAACAAAAGAAGAGGATGTGGTAGGTGATTTCGAAGAAAAAGAAGAGAATGAGTGTGGTGGGTGAATTTGAAGAAAAAGAAAAAGAAAGAGGACTAGAGAAGAAAAAAGTTGAGGGTTGGGGGTGGGAGAGTGTTGAAGACGAAAGTTGGGGAGTGGGGTGGTGTGGGGAGGAGAGATGATTGAAGAAGAAATAAGTTTTTTAATTCTTTTAAATTGATTTTTGTAAAAACTAATATTTTTAATGTAAAATATCATATTTTCTCACTTCTAAATGAGTTGCAATCACGTCGGTTTACAACTCAACAACATAAATATCACATAAATTCGGTTAATGGTCAAATAAGTTTAAAATATTGTGTTCTTTAAGGTTTAAGGATTCAATTGACAAAATAACGAGTAAGACGGTACAATTGACAAACAGAGTCAAGTACAGAAGTAATATCTAGTTCATACATAAGAACCCAAACATATATATAATTGGAAAAAACTAGACAAATAAAATCGTAATTTAAACGGTTTGTAGACGGTAGTAAAAGTTTAAATATTGATGATCCAAATATATAGTATATAGATTGTGTATATAACGATCTCGTAATTTTTAATTTTTTGGACATAATTTTTAAATTGTAACACAGAACAAATAAAATCCCAAAAAAGAATTGAATAAAACCCCAAGAAAAAAAAGGAAAATCAGTAATTATAAGCCGTGAATAAAAAAACTTCACACGATGAGAAATAAACTGCTTTCATAAAAATTCTCGTAGAATTGAAAATGAAGTTTTTCATCTTATACATGCTCGATCATGAATTAGTAACTGCTTCTAATTTCCAAACAAAAAATAACAATTGTGTCGAACTTTCCATTTTTGGAATAGTTATGGAATCTCCATGAATAAGATCAAACCTTATTCTATAGTATTTACAAGAGGTTCCTCTATAAAAAAGTTCCTAAGAGGGCTTAGTTGATTCATGATTTATATTTCATCTTTCGTCTTAGGTTGTGCTATCTGCCTACTCCTTAGATTTACTTTTATGCGAAATGATAATGTATTGTCGATTGTCATTGTCATTGTGGATGAAAACCTGTATATAACAATTATGCCTCTATCCCAAGCTTATGAGTTCTCATTCATGCCATTCCATTTAAGTTTACTTATTGAGATTTGGAAGTGTGGGACTAACTCAGCTCCATGGTTTAAGGGATCCCTTGCTTAAAGTAGCTTACTAGTCACAGGACGAGGTATAAATATTTTTCTATCAGTTCTTATTAACTTTACTGATGTGTTTTGCAGGTGGAGTAATCTCTATGGCGTCGTTTCTGAAGAAATTCTCCCCAGAAGTGTACACTCAGATGACACAAGCCGCCAAAATAAGCAACTACTATAAATTTGACGGCCAACTACTGACCTCTTTCACCTCATCCCTATACATTGCTGGCCTTATTGCTTCCTTCTTTGCCTCACCAGTCACTCACACATTTGGTCGTAGACCATCAATTATAATCGGTGGAGTGGTATTTATCATCGATTCTGCCCTTGGAGGAGGAGCATCTAATATGTGCATGTTATTATTTGGTCGACTCCTGCTAGGTGTAAGAGTTGGTTTTGCACATCAGGTACATTTTCTCAACGCCCCTTTTATAAATTATACTCCAATTAGCTGCATATATATTCATAACAAATATCTTAATTTGGCTGCAGGCAGTCCCTTTATACCTTTTTGAAATGACACCTCCAAAGTATAGGGGATCCTTCAATATCGGATACCAATAATGCGTAGGGATTAGAGTTCTATCAGCTAGCCTTCTTAACTACGACATAGAATAGATTAAAAGTGGTTGGGAATGGAGAATTTCCTTGGCGATGGCTGTAGTTCCTTCTACATTTCTAATAGCAGGAGTATTTTTTCTCCTAGAAACCACTAACATCCAAATTCAAAATGGCAATGATCATCAAAAAGCTAAGCAGATTTTGCAACGAGTACGAGGTACAATCGATGTCCAAGCTGAACTAGACGATCTCATCAAAGCAAGTGAAAAGTCAAAAGTTGTCAAGCACCCGTTCAAGCAACTCATTAAATGGAAGTACAGGCTACAACTTGTTATATCCGTAGCAATACCATTCTTTCAACATATGATAGGGATCAACATGATCTCCTTCTACGCTTCAATTCTGTTCCAAACAGGCCTAGGCACGAGTGCATCGCTGATGTCTGTTGTGGTGGTAGGTACCAGCGCGACTTTATTAGCATTGTTGATAGTTGACAGCGTCGGGCGAAGGGCTATGTTCAGAAGTTAGGAGATGAAACGGTTTTGAGCAAGGGGTATGGGCTATTGGTTTTGGTGTTGATATGCATTTTGTTGCGGGTATGTGTTTGTCATGGGGTCCATTAGGATGGTTAGTTCCAAGTGAAATATTTCCATTAGAAATAAAGTGTTATTCAAACTCTTGCACATCATTCGAAAGCAATACCAGTATAATAAGTACAATTTCAATTCATATAGGCTAAGAAATAACCTCAGTATCCACTATCCACTAAAGAAGTGGTGGTAGCACTTCTCCAAAGAAGCTTTAGCATTTACACTCATACATAGCCCAAAACTATTTGAAGTTTTGCTTTTTTCCTTATGACTACCTACTTTTTATTTTTTATGTTTGATCAAGTTTTCCTTTCAACTATGTTAAGTGCAGCATTGCACAGAGAAGTTGCAATTCATGACATACTCAACTATTTTCTATAGGATGTAGGGAGATGCAAATGATACAACAGATACAAATAAGTATATTTGAAATATGTTTAATGAGTCCATCTCTTAATTAACTTATGCCAGTCTCCAATCTGCTAAGCCACAAACTTCTACACAGGTCAGGCGTTATCTGGTCAGGCGTTCTCGGGGTGTGACCTCCTCGAGTCAGGCATCCTCGGGTTAGGCGTTCTTGGGTCAGGCGTTCTAGGGATCTGACCTTATCGGGTTAGGCATCCTCAAGTCAGGCGTTCTCGGGTCAGGCGTCCTCGGGTCGGGCGTTCTCCGGTCAGGCATTCTTAGGGTGTGACCTCCTTCGGTCTAACATCCTCGGGTCAAGCATTCTCGGGTCAGGCGTTCTCCGATCAGGCATTCTCAAGGTGTGACCTCCTCCGGTCAGACATCCACGGGTCAGGCATTCTCGGGTCAGGCGTCCTCAGGTCAGGCATTCTCCGATCAGGTGTTCTCAGGGTGTGACATCCTCGAGTCAGGCATTCTCAAGTTAGACGTCATCAGGTCAAGCGTCCTCGGGTCAGGCGTTCTTGGGCGTGACCTCCTCGGGTAAGGCGTCCTCAAGTCAGGCGTCCTCAAAGCAGGTATTCGTGGGTCAGGTGTTCTCGGGTCAAGCGTCCTTAGGGTGTGACCTCCTCGAGTCAGGCATTTTCGGGGGGTCAAGCGTTCTCGGGTCAGGTATTCTAAGGATGTGACCTCCTTGGGTCAGGCATTCTCGAGTCAGCCGTTCTCAGGGTGTGACCTCATCCGGTCAGACATCCTCGGGTCAGGCGTTCTCAGGGTGTGACCTCCTCGAGTAAGGCGTTCTCGAGTGTGACCTCCTCAGGTAAGGCATCCTCGGGTCAGGCGTTCTCGGGTCAAGCATTCTCAGGTCAGGCATCCTCGGGTTAGGCGTTTTCAAGGTGTGACGTCCTTGGGTAAGGCGTTCTCAGAGTGTGACCTCCACCGGTCAAACATCCTCGGGTCAGGCATTCTCGGGTCAATCGTGACCTCCCCGGGTCAGGCATCCTCGGATCAGGCGTCCTCAAATCAGGCGTCCTCCGGTCAGGTGTCCTCAAAGCAGGTATTCGCGAGTCAGGCGTCCTCAAAGTAGGTGTTCTCAGGTTAGGCGTTCTTAGGTAGTGACCTCCTCGGGTTATGAGTTCTCGGGGGATCGAGATTTCTCGAGTCAGGCGTTCTCAGGGTATGACCTCCTCGAGTCAGGCATCCTCAGGTCAGGCGTTTTCGGGTCAGGCGTTCTCAGGTCAGGCATCCTCGGGTCAGGCGTTCTCAAGGTGTGACCTCCTCGGGTCAGGCGTTCTCGAGTCAGGCGTTCTCAGGGTGTGACCTCCTTAAGTCAGGCATCCTCGGGTCAGGCGTTCTGAGTCAGGCATTCTTGGGTCAGACGTTCTCAGGTCAAGCGTCTTTGGGTCAAGCGTTCTGGGTATGTGACCTTCTCGGGTCGGGCGTTCTCAGGTGAGGCGTTCTCGGGTCAGGCATCCTCGGGTCAGGCGTTCTCAGGGTATGACCTCCACGAGTCAGGCATCCTCGGGTCAGGCGTTCTTGAGTCAGGCATTCTTGGGTCAGACGTTCTCAGGTCAAGCGTCCTTCGATCAGGCATTCTCGGGGTATGACCTTCTCGGGTCAGGCGTCCTCGAGTCAAGCGTCCTCAGAGCAGGTGTTCTTTGGTCAGGCATTCTCGAGTAAGGGGTCAAGCGTCCTCCGATCAGGCGTTCTTGGGTCAGGGGTCAGGCGTCTTCCGGTCAGGCGTTCTCGGGTCAGGCATCCTCGTTGTAGGTGTTCTCCGATCAAGCGTTCTCGAGTCAGGCGTGCTCAAGTCAGGCGTTCTCGGGTCCAGTGTTCGTCAAGCGTCAGCAAGTTCTCAGCTGAGACGTTCTCCGAGAGTAAGCCTCCTTAGGTTAGGCATCCCTCTCAAGATAAATAAAGTCTCCACTTATTTTTTTAAGAAATTAAAAAAACTTATAATTTTCAAAAGACTTAAATAGAAAAATCATTTGAAAATAAGAATGGGGTTTGGGATTCAATACGTTAGTTTCAACGTGTCCTAACGTGCGGGACTGTATACACTAAAGTGTCCTAAAATTTGACTAACTTTGAAAATACTTACTTCTAAAGAAAACTCATTTTTATTTGAAAGGAAAAAATAAACTAAAAAGGGATTTTTAAGGGAAATAGCTCCTATATTGAAAAATAACTAATAAATAAAATACGTAATAAGTAAAATATAAAAATATTTCAATTAAAACATAAATGAAGAAACTACTATCTTTTGGAGATTTAATTAGACTTAACCAAATCAAATAAAAAGTTAAGAGTTAATAAAATAAACAAATAATAATAAAAGAGGAAAGCAAAGTAGAACCTATCCTACGTCTAATAAGCCAAAATGCTTTTGACTCATCAAAATCACTGCTGGATATTCTTTGGGCCTTTTGACCCATTGCTGTTCCATGGACCTGCTGTGCAAAAGAAGGATGGGCTTTAGCCCATTTTCGTATCCAAAAGCCAGTGTATACACTGATTGTATACCAATGTATACAGGCTGTATTTCGTCTCTTTTCCTGTATATCAAACTGTACGCCAAATGTATACAGCCTAAATCAGCTCCCGAACACCTGTATTTCGTTTTCGCCCTGTACTTTCTGTATTTTAACTTGTATATCAGTGTGTACTGATTGTATACGGGCTGTATATCAACCTGTTTTCACCTCCAACACTTGTATATGATGTATACTTTAGTGTATACAGTCCGTCCTCTTGGACTTTTCTAAGTTGCAATCTACTCCGGCCCTGTATATCAATTTCAGACTCGACAAGAATAAGAGTTGAGCCTCTTCGGCTCAAAAATGCAATGCAAAGGAAGAAAGGGGGAGACCAGTGGACTCATCACATGCATCCAAGAAAAGAAAAAGAAAACAGAGGATTTAATACATATAATTAAGATAATACATGAGGAATACATAATCAACCTTAACTGAATAAAAAAATAAAAAATCGACAGCGCACCAAAAGTCATAAACTTATATTAAAAATTCGACAGCACACCAATATTTAGCATACTTCATTAAGTCACTTTTATTTAGACAAGCTTCAACTTAAATGGTAACAGCTTTAGGAAATTATATAGTAAATAAATAAACAAGAGACCAATTTAAGGAAAGGAATATCAGATTAGTAGATATCAAATAAAACAAAAGCAAACTTAAATAACTGTTGAAACACTTCCTAATTGTTGACATCTAATCTTTTATGAATTGAGATTACTAACCAAAATAAATAAGAAGAATGTGCTAAAGAAAATAAACACGCAGGGACTACAGAGAACAAGATTGGCCCATTACATTTTATTTAACTCAAACTTTTAACAAGGCCAAACTTCAAAGACTTATAAAGATTGAAAATATGAGCAGGCCAAGATGATCAGAAAAGAGAAATAGGTAACGATTGTGAAAGCAAAACAAGAATTGAAGCAAACTACAATCAGTAACATGACTTCACACCTTATGAGCTTAACTACAAATGGTGAGCACTTTCGACTAAAATTTAGGCAGATGGAAACATAAATTCGATTCAAACAAGACCTGCTAAGCAGTAGAACGATCAGGGGATTTGAAAACAAACTAATACATCAACAAAACAATAGATAAAACACAAATAACCTTCGCCTTAGTTAGCTTTGAGATTCTATCCTTATTTTGAAAAGAAAGCATCATTGACAGTACCAAAACTTAATGTATAAACTGGGTTTACAAACAATGAAAACGGAAGAACAGAGATTCTACGACATATCATCAAGCATACCAGAAGAATAGTAACCAAAAACGGATTCAAACCAAGAAACAAAGAAGAGACAATACAAAATACAAAACGGCAAAACCCGACTTCCACATTAAGATTGAATCAAGAAAATCGATTAAGAACACATATATAAAGAAAATTGAAGTCATCAATTCTCATCTACAAATAACAATGACACAACAACAGAGTATCGAGGCATAGAAGAAGACGAAGAGAAGATTATGGAGGAAACATTACCTTTACACTGGAACAACGACGAGCTTGGGTGAGCTAATCAACCACCAACGACGGAAACTCGAATTCCAAACAGAGGACCCAGAAATCTCAGTGATATAAACACTTTGGATTTTTGCCTGTCTATGCTTGGTGAATTTCTTGTATTTTCCAACCTCTATCTTTTTTCACCCCAAAATTGAAGGTAAAAGGGGGTTTAAATAGAGGGGATTTTTGGGGGAAATTTAGAATGAATTCAAATTCTTGGTTCAAACGGCTAGCAATAGTACCAATTCTCAACGGAAAGCGGGCATGGAGATGGCTCCACCTGGACAATTCAAGAGGAGAGGGACGCGGGCTACGATTTCATTCGCTGGATTGAGGAAGACGAGGACAGGTGGGTGTACTGGTATCCGTTGTATGCTGGGTATTGTTGAAAGGATGGGTTTGGGCCGGGTGTGCAAATGAAGTTGGGCTGATATATTGGCCCAACTTTGGCTTTCAAAGGGAATCCATTAAAAGAGGGAGTTGAAAGGCAAATGGTCAAATTTGCAAATAAAAATAGAAAATGCTAGATTTAAATTGAGAATTTGGCTCAATTAAATGCAATTGTAGCCAATTGACTTTAATAAATATAACCAAAACTCAAAAACGTGTTTACATGATTGAAAATGAAAGGGAGTAGAAGCTTTTTAAAACATATATATTCAATGCATGTCATAAAAAAAATAAAAATCAAATAGTGGTATATTTTATATTATACATTATATATGATTGAAAATTGTGCTAACTTATTTTATTGTCTCCCGTAAGATATGCTTGAACTTTTAATTTTTATTTTCTTACTTAATATATATTTTTATAGGGAAAATTGTATAAAATAGCAAATTATTAATTCTACGGTTTCATTTAATTCTATTACATAGCAAACACTTGTCATTCGCCTCTCTCCCCAGAAATCTAGTTCGCCACTCTCCCTCGCCTCTCTCACTTTATACAAACACAAATGTATAAACTGTGTTTGTGTTTGTATAAAGCGAGAGAAAATTCTATATACAAATACAAATACAAATACATACATTTTCGTCCTATACACTTGTAATTATACAAATACAGATCTTTCCCTACTAGTTCTCCGTTGCCTTTCTCTCTTTCTCACTTTATACAAACAAAAATTATACAAATTACATTGTATAATTTGAGTTGTATAAAGCAAGAGAGAGATTTGATATATAAATGTTTTATTTCGATTCAATTGTATACAAGTTCAAATTTTATGCAGATATACAAACACAATCATTGATACATAAACATAGTAGTTACATATATACAATTATCTAGTTGATATACATATACAATCGTTGCGCTTTTATACAAACGAGATGCCTGCTGCGATTTATACAAATCGGATGCTCCATAGCAAACATATTATGCAAACTATAACTATAGCATACAAATATGATTTTTATGTTTGATAAGCCTAAAATTTACTATTTTTTATATAATTTGATCCATAACATAGATTAGAAAGAGAAAAAAATATCATAATATTCAAAAGTAAAAAATAATAATGATAAATTGATAATTTAGAGAGTATATAGATATTTGATTGGTTGAGTGACATATTGAAATGTTATATATAAGCATAGATAATTTCAAATAATTGAAAGACCATTTAAGTAATGAACTCAAGAAAAGGTTATCGTTGAATAATTATGTGATATTAATAGAGTGGAGCCAGTATTAGTAGTTTGGGAGTTCTAAATTTCCTTTCATGACCTTATCATTGAATTGTCAATCAGTTTTGTTTAAGGTTCATAAGTTATTACTTAATTTTTTAGTACAAATATTGGATCTACGAAAAAGCTATTACATTTATCCGAACCCACAAACCTCGACCTAGCTCCGCCCCAAATATGAATAATTAGCTAGGTCAACTAGTTATTTGTGCAAGTCAACAAAACGTCCAACATGCTACCAAAAATTTGTTCAAAATAGAAATAAATTTTTTTGCAAGTTAAAGTAACATGACAGAAGGGAACAATATTTTAGAGGGGGCATGAGGCAGGATATTTTACTTAATATGGAGAAAGGTATAAATGTCATGAATTTTTATTTTTTATTGAGATAAATGTCAAAAACATACTTAAATTATCTTTTTTTTTTAGTTTGATACTTCAACTATTGAGAGTGTGAGTTTCATACCTAAACTATCACTTATTACTTATTAGTTTGAGAAACATACCTCGTGTATGTAATACGCTCTCTCTTTTATTTGAAAAATCTCGACACATGACATTCCACGTGAATAAAATATTCCACCTTAATAAAAATTAAATAATAAACTATTAATATTAATTAAAAACTAATGATTGAAGTATTCTATCCCCAAAAATGTTATATTAATCATTTTTTTTTAAAAATCATGATTATAGAAACTAAAGAAAACAAAAGTCTAGCATCATTTTGCACTTAGAAATAATGTAATAATGATATAAAAGTTATTATGAGATGCAAATTAACTAACGTCTTAACTCTCAAACAATAAGAATCACAGTTTCTTAAATATATGACTATCATACATGCAATTTATCTCCTTAAAAGAAAAAAAATCAATAAACTTGCCATTAGTAATAAATATAAATACTTTCAAAGAACGAAATAATAAAATATAATAATTGTTTAGATATAGGATAAAAACATGAAGATCAGTGACAAGTAAATATATAAAATTTGACTATGTATTTTAAAAAGAAATATTAAGTGTTATTGACTCTCGTTACGTTCTTCAATCGTACATAAGCAATAATACAACTTGCTATCTGATGAGTTACTTTTAGTTTTCTTATTTCTATATATGAATTTTTTTTTAAACTACTAAATATCATTAATTTATTAAAAATTAATTATAAAGATCAACAAAAGAGTAATAATGACACCAAAATAACCATATATATTGGATAAATATAAGAGTCCTGACTCCTGATAAATACTTCCTGATAAATCATAACACTGACTTAATAGACATTTCTATATAAATTTAACTTGCTATTCAATCACAACAATGGGTCCATAGCTCAGTGGTAGAGCATTTGACTGCAGATCAAGAGGTCACCGGTTCGAACCCGGTTGGGCCCTTTTTTTCTAATTTTTTTTTTTTTTTTGCTTCTGCATTCCCTTAGGCTCCATGATCCAAATTTATAATATATGAATTTCTATACTAACTTTAAGTTAAAATATATACAAAATAACAACGTTCACTTAGAAATTTATAATATTTAATGCGTATTATATTTTAATACATAAATATGATTTAAGCAGAAATTATTAAGTTCTCGTGGATCCAAATCCACCCATGAGATTGTACACATCGGCCTTCATCCTGACTAATTATAGGACTATGGTAAAATACTCTAGACATATTCTACATCACCAATGATACCTATGCTAAACAACTACTTATAGAGGGGTTTCTTTGTTTTCCTTTTTTCTTTATTCGATAGTAGGATTTAAGAAGTCAACACAATTAAGAGGAAAAACCTTACTAAGTCAACTTACAATGGGAAGTAGAATTAGAACAAGACTAGGTCAAAATAGTTGCAAGCAAATCTATATATATATATATAAAAATATATATAAAGTTGAATCTAGAATCGTTGATGTGGCAGCTAGCCTCCAATGGCCAGCATTTGCAATTATCTATTTTATCTTTTTAATAAAAAATAAAATCTGAGTTTTTTCCTACAAAAAAAATAATCAATGCATTAAAAGATGAACAACTTTCAGATATAGCAAACATAAAAATCATATTTGTATGTTATAACTATAGTTTGCATAATTGATCTCCATAACAAATTTTATGTTTGCTATGGAGCTTTTGATTTGTATGATTCTCTACAAACATTCAATTTTATACAAATTGTTCAGTTTTGTATAAATTCATTTATTCATTGTAATTTGTATAATTATAAGTGTATATGACGAAAATATATGTATTTGTATTTGTATATACACTTTTCTCTCGCTTTATACAAACACAAACACATTTTATACCAAAATGTATAAAATGACTAATTGTATACGGAAAATGGCTAATTGTATACCGAATTAGATGGCAAAAATAGGGGATGTTAATTTGTTGCGAATTACAATTAAAATAAACTATGGCTATAACATTTAATTTGAATTAATAGTTTACTATTTCAAACAATTTTCTCTTAAAAGATCACACTAAATAGGAGTAATTAATTACTCAGTTGCAGCCCAAAACGTATAAAAGTTCACAATAAATATAACAGCAACCCAAAACATCTAAAAGGTCACAATAAATATGCGTTATTATTTACTCAGCATCAACCCACAACCTCTAAAACCCAGCCCATCCAAAACATTTCAAAACCAACCCAACATCAGTTACGTTTTTGTATATGAATCACTTCATTACAAATTTAAGAGGATTTATTCATCACTTAATTATAGAATTTGAAAATTTTACTATATAAACAAACATACAAACTATCAGATTGGAGAATCATGTCCTAAACATGAGTCAAAGACAACTTTGTAATTTCAAATATCAATATTGCTACTATTTGATGCTCCTCTAATCCTCTTAGATTATAAACACACTTATTACTATTCAAGACACAATACTTCAGTCATTTGGACATGAAATAGATCATTTGTTTATTACCATTCAAGACACAAAACCTCAGCCATTTGGACATGAAACAGATCATTTGTTGAATGTTACACATATACCATTAGTGAAGAAGTTGATCAGAGAGTTTTTTTATCGTGATGATGATCGGAAGTATAACTAGACAATCAATGGTGTCTAACATATCTTGAAGTCACAAATAATTTGACATATTTTGTAAGCATAAACTCTTGTATGAATGTAGTGTTTTTTTTTCCTTCCATCCTCTTTATCATTTCTTCATTGTAGAAGAAAATGATGAATTAATTTAGAGAGAAAAATCAGTATGGAAGTTTTTACATATAATTAGAAGGAGATAAAGTAAAATTAAAATAAATTATAGACTAGAAGTAAGTAATAATATATAGATACGACAGTAATGGGAGAAAATGGAAAATGAAAAGAAATAGAGAGGAGTAAGGAAAAGAAAAGGAAATTGTCAAGAAAAAGAATGGAAAGAAAATATTTCATATAGTATGATTGAAATTTAAGTTAAATTTGTAGTTAATGGTTCATTTAGTTTGTTCCATAGGAAAATTTCATATTATATGATTGAAATTGAAGCTCAATTTATAGTTAATAATTCATTTACTTTGTTCCATTTATAGTCTTGATTTATTTCATATTAAATTTCTCGAAACTAATGTAGAATAAATGACAAATTGGTCAAATGGAAAAACATATTACTTAAAGAATTTTTAGAATGGTAGGAGAAGAAAAAGGGAGGAATTGATCTTCTAATTAAAGCGAAAATTGGGTTAAAAAATTGTTATTTGCCAATTATATTAAGTGTAGTGTAATTAAGAATATGACTGAATTCATAAAAAAATATTAATATGAACTAAATATTAATATGGACACACACACATATATATTGCCTAATTTTAGAATATTATATTAATTTAAATTCAATTGAATTTCAAAGATGAGTCAAATTAATTCTTGGTAGACGAAAAAATCTCACATAATTTAAAATAAGATAATATCATATAACCAGTTAATTTACATAACCAATTCGAATGAATAAATATAAAATTTCTTTACGACTTAATTTTTTTTAATTTGTTGATTATTGTTTTTTTAAGTCTTCTGAAAATCTTTATATTTATTAAAGTTATAGAGAATTTGTACTCCTACAAAAGAAAGAGGAAATTTAAACATACAAAAATATTTTCAACATAATATAGTATATTGTTATTTTAAAATATGACCTCTTATTCCATTTAACTCATCACAATAATGCTTTGCTCAATTATATACATATGAATAGTTGGCACTTAAAAAGATGTAAAATTATCAATATCATCTTATATATCCGATACTAACCTGAAATAAATATTACACACTATATCTTATAAATATATTTTATAGCCACGCGAAGCACGGACAATTTCACTAGTTAAATGAATAATTCTAATTGTGCTATGAAGTCATGAAGGTATTCTAAGCACATAGACTGAACATACACTTATATAAGCCTGGCCATTTTAATCTCATTCTCTTCGAAGTATTACTCATGCAAATTTGATCTAACGAATAGTTGCATTAAATAGTTCTGAGTTTCAGTTTATGTGACATATTTTTTAAAGTTTGTTCTAATAAAAATGACAGTTTTAAATATAAAAAGTTAATTTTATACTTCTCATTTTATTCTTCATGATAAGAAACTTTTATCACTACACATATGTTATGACATTTAATTTAAGGTAACAAAATTATTATTTTTATACTCGCGATGTTCGGGACAACTTTCTTCTACGATACCTGCCACCTCCCAACAACAACATGTACCAGGTAACTCTATCCACCAAAACTAGATAACAAATTTTAAAAGTCTTATTATCAAATAATTACTCTGACATGTTTTAGATCGCAAACTTTTTAAAAAAATATATATTTATATTTTAATTTTGATTCAAACTATGTTAGATTAGTGAGTTAAATGTGCTCACGAATCATTAACTTTTTTCACGCGATTCTTTCCTTAAACTTCTACTAGTGGTCGGATAAATAATTGACAAAGAAAATTGATTGGTTGAATAGATTCACATTTTCTTACAAGCTACCCTAGATCTACCAACGTAATTCAATTCGAAAAATAGCATATGGATCACTTATTCAACAGTAATTTTGAGAAAAAAGTGAAAGATACCTAGAACAAATGTAAGGTGGGAACCTTAGTAACACGAAGTAGTTGAAGAAAATCAATCGTGTCCACTTAGCTTTTACTATTATCGTACCCAAAAAGAGAACATTAAGACCCCATTTGTACTAAATCAAGGAGACATCTAGTGTGAGCATGTTATCGAAAAGATCATGGAAGATATGTTTTTTTTTTTTTTTAAGCTAGGGATGTGACGTTATCGATTCATGACATAATTTGAAATTACGCAACTAAATCGAGTCTAAGTAAATCAAACGATTCTTGAAAAACAGATTGATAAAAACAAAACATGCTTACGCCTCACGTGGAATAGTGGCCCTACAAAGCGAATTTAAAGTGCGCTATTATTGGTGCTAATTATTTAATAAAATAATAGTTAAACAAGTTGTCCGAGATTAATTTTGGATATACGGTATGCGATGTGCTTGACCAGTACATCTCAATTACACTCGCATTAAAAAGATTATTTTTTTCTGACAGTCTGTAATCTAATATAACTTAAATCCATTAATAAAGGAGTATATCACGCTTAAAACAATTTTGAAAGATCCTATGTATTGTATCACAGAGCGTAAATTTATACATTCGTATCATAATGTTTCAAAAGTTATGTCAGGACATAACTTCAGCTTCTAAAGAACTTATGCCGGACCACTAGGCATAAGTTAAATTTCTAAAAACAAATATTATTAACCAACTCATTTGAAGGTCAATAGGTAAGATTAGTATTTCATGCTATCAGACAACGAAACTTACACTTGTTCACTAATTATGATGGTTCACCAGGACCTCTTTCCTCCTTTCTTTTCTTCTTACTCGTAGGAGTCTAGACCCCGACAAATAAAAGTCAATCCATTTAGAAGACAAAACATACAATTTTATGTCATATTATAGCTTTTTTTTAAAAATGAGGTCCCTCAAATTTAGGGGCATAAGCATCTATTGTATTTCTAAAGAACTTATGTCTGGCCACCAGACATAAGTTTAATTGCTAAAAACAAAAATCATTGACCAATTCAATATTTCATACTATCGAACAACAAAACTTACTCTTGTTCGATCACTAATTATGACAATTCATTGGGGCCTCTTTCCTCTTCCCTCTTTTGCTCACTCGAAGGGGTCTAGACCCCCACAAATAAAATTCAATTCATTTAGAAGACGGAACATACAATTTTATGTCCTATTATAGTTTTTTTTTTTAAATGAGGTCCCTCAAAAATTTAGGGGTTTAAGCACCTGCAGTGTTTCTAAAGAACTTATGTCCGGACCAAGGCATAAGTTTAATTGCTAAAAACAAAAATTATTAACCAATTCATTTGAAAGGCAAAAGATGAAGTCGATATTCCATACTATTGTTGGACAACAAAATTTACACTAATTCACTAATTACGATGGTTCACCAAGACCACTTTTTTTTTTCCTTTTTTGCTCACTCAAAAGGGTCTAGACCCCCACAAATAAAAGCCAATCCATTTAGAAGACAAAACATACAATTTTATGTCCTATTATAACTTTTTTTTTTTAAATGAGGTCCCAAATTTAGGGACCTAAGAACCTGTTAGTGTTTCTAAAGAATTTATGTCTGGCCAATAGGCACACGTTTAATTGCTAAAAATAAAAATTATAAACCAACTAATTTGAAAGATAAAATGTGAGGTCAGTACTCCGATTCATACTATCAGATAGCAAAATTTACACTTGTTCACTAGTTATAACGATTCACCCGGACCTCTTTCATCTTATTCCCCTTTTCACTCACTCGAAAGGATCTAGACCCCTACAAATAAAAGTCAATCCATTTAAGAGACAAAACATACAATTTTATATCCTATTATAGCTTCTTCCTTTTTTAGATGAGCCCCCTCAAATTTAGGACCTAAGCACCTGTTGATTTTTTGTTACCCTTTAGAGGGTACCCTAGGATGAGGGTAGGGAATAGTGTCAAGTCATTCCAAGCAAATAAAAGGCTAAAAGTGGGAAGCCATACTATTCCATTATTTTCTTTGATATTCATAATGCTATGTGTCGTTATACGTACAGTAAGATTCTTCTGATTGTTGTGAGTGGACAGTAAGAACTCAATAACATCATCAAAGTTAGTGGAAATTAAAGAGCCACATCCTTATAATAAGTATGAAATAACAGGCAACCCACCTTAGCTGTTTGATAGCTCCTCTTCCCTGCTGCATTTATGAATTCTCTTTATCATAATCTACATCTAATTAATGACTAAAATGTGAAGTTTATGACTTTTTAATTTTAATATAAACAATATAAAGTCCAAGAAAAAATTTACTAGATTTGTCTGAATTCCATACGATTTAACATTGTATATAGCTTCCGCGTCATCCCCACACACTAAAACAAAAATAACTGTTAGCAACAATAAATATATTCATTAACAAAGAGTGTTAAAGTCTTTATTGACATTAATTAATTGTCATTAGATCCAATGTCACTATAGGTTTTAGCCTTTTAGGGACGTTTACAAAAAATGTTAATTGCCGCTAAAAATACATATTTTGCTATAATTAAACTATTGATATTTATTAATTGCCAATAAAAATCACTTTTGATATAGTGACAATACCCGAAGTCATTGTAGTTAGACTTGGTGCATGATTAGTTGTTTTGTAATTTTTTTCTAGACAAGAGGGGGTTGTTCAAGTGGTGACGAAGGTCTCCAATCACTACCAGAAAATTGTGAATTACATGGGGATTTTCTGGGGGATTAGTATGAAAATTCGTAGGAAACTTATTTTTCTGCAAATTTTCATACTAATCCCAGGAAAATCCCCATGTAATTCACGCTTTTTTTTTGTAGTGAATTATAAGGTTGTACTGATCTGTGAGTTTGAGTTATCAAGAGAGTAAAAATCGAAGGATATATTAGTTCATTAAATGAATTTGCCACTTGTGATCGACAAAATGGATGGACTAAGAATAAGTATTTATTTGATGGAGCCAGATCATCCAACCTACCCCTTAGTTTCTCATAATGAACAAGAATTCCAGAAATTTAGTTAAGTTACCACTTTTTGTTTGAAAACTTTTCACTTAATTAACACCTTATCTTATTTAAAGGAGAGACTAGCAACTAATAGCATGAAAATGATATCCATTACATCAAAGGGGATTATAAGGCCTCGTTTGTTTGTATTTAACGAAGGTGAATGGTTCAGATCTTAGAAGATTAATTAAGTATATTTGTTTGCATTAAAATTTAAGTATTTATTTGGTTTGAATAAGTCTTAGTTATTAAGATCTTGAACAAACTTTTAAAATCAGGTATTTTTGTGTGGATAATTTTGATCAATACTCTATCTACATTCCCAACCACTATTACTACACACCTCTATCATCACAATAATTGTCATCATTGTCAACCACCATTACCGTCGAGGACCATTAACCATCATTGTTGTCAACCACTATTGTCAGTTGTTATGTTGTCACACTACCACCTCCATCGTTATAACTAATCACTGCCACCATCACCTCCGTCACCGTTGTCGCCGCCACTATTGCCATCACCAAAGTTGCCATCTCCGTTACTACCACTATTGTGGCCAATCCATATTACTATCTTCATAATCAACTAGCATCGTCATCAATTATCACCAACACATCGTCAATCACCACACACATATATTCTTCATTTACCACCACCAACATCCCTATCTACTAATGTTAACCAACTCCATCTTTACAACCACCACCATCATTACCAACCACCACAATCGTGCCACCCACAACAACATAAATTATCACCACCACCATTACTAGCCACCAACACCAACCATCACAACCACCACCAATACCAACCATCTTCGACATCACTAACAAACATATTCATTTACTTTTTAATCAAATAATAGTTTTATTTTGTTAAATTTAAATATTATTTCTAATACTTAATTTTTTTTTTAATTTGAATTGTATATTTATTATTTTTATAAATAAATTATGCACATTCAGATGTTGAAAACTAAATAATCTCAATCATTTGGTGTTCAAATCTAAAGACAATATCTAAATCATTCAGATATACACCCAAATGTCTCCTAAAATTAATCTCAAAATTAGTTATATGTTATCCCTCCAACCAAACGAGCCCTAAAAAGTATATTAAAACCAAAAGAGTCCAACAACCTTTGATTCCACCAACACACCAAAAGCATGAATAGTAACATTCAAACAAAAGGGGTTGCACGAGGTTTGTGCAGTGCATTTCCCTTTTTCTCCAAATATATCCCCTTATAAATATAAAACCTCACCAAATGAAACCATAACCTTTCTACGTCAATATGCAATTAATTCATAGTGCTGGTGGATTATTCCAAAGGGATCGCATTGATCCTGTGTCCCAAATTAATTAACTGGGGTCTATGGGATCATGCGATCTCTTCGGAATTCTCCATATTACTGGCTCTAATTAAATCAACGACTGATCTAGGATCTAGTACCAATAAATTCAGAACAAGTATGATTTATATAGTTCGAATTGAACTCCTTGCTAATCGTACAAATACTCCGAGGTGAGATTAATTTCATAATTTCTTCACTTGAGCACTCATATGTGTACTATTGTTATTTTGTGTAATCTAATTAAAAGTATTCCTCCTAATTCTTTTCACTTTTTTCTAATTAAATTAAAAATTCACTTACGGTTTTTCATTTTCAAAAGTTGCTCTATAATTTTGAACTGTGAGTACTTGCTGTTCATCATCGTTTTTCTTAAAATAATCTCAGCCTTATACAATTCCATATTTTATTTTTTAACATAAATTGACTTTATTCTTTTCATTATATTCTTGTCACCCTTGTTTATCTGTCAATATACACAAATTTTTATACTACTCATCTTTTATTGTTATAGAAGATAGTCTATATATATGCAACTTGATTTTATTAACAATCAAAAAAATATTGTCAGAATACTTAATAATAGCTTCATCCTCTTGCATTCTAAGAGATTCAAAATCCCTTTTCAAATTCAAAATTTGTATTTGCCTGACTCGGACACTTTCTTGATATTCTTTTTTTAATTTTTCCCAAGCTTCTTTTGTCGTCTCACAAACAATGATTATAGAAAAAATTGAATCCGCAACTGAATTTTGATTTACAGTTTTGACTTTGAATTTTTTAATTTTTTTCATTCGAATGAGATTTAGTTTGAGTAAGGGTAAGATTTGCAGGGAGAGGTTGTAAGGCTATATCTTTCATTATTCAAAGAGACTGTTGCTTGCCATTATTTTTGGTTAAAAATTGACTATAGGCCTGTGCCAATTGTCCTGCCGATACTTGATAGAAATATCGACTTTACAAAGTGGGTCATAAGGCGGGCAGCTTTATCTGATCAAGGGCTGATCCTGATTCGACATTAGAAGTCTATTTATTTTACCCCAATAACCGAATACTGTACGGTTGTTCAATTCTATCTTTTTTCTATTCTTTATCTTTCTTTTCTCTTTGCTTTATCAGAAAAGTTTGTGCGATGATAAAAACACGAGTTAAAAAAATAGCCCTGATGGTTAAAAAGGTAGCCCTTACGGGTTAAAAACTGTATGGTACTAGTTCTTTGAAAGATTTCACAAATATCATAAGATTAAAGAAGCTATTGATACCACTGTTGATGTTTTTCTTTTAAAAATGAGACAAAAATAATAATAATTGAAATATCTATATTTGTTTTTTCAAACTAATAGATCTCACATTTTAAGAACACTTATATATATAACCTCAAAGTCTCACCCTCGGCCTCTCTCGATGTTTTCCTATCAACACAAATAAGCTTAAATTTAGGAACTTGAATATGCAA
>JAJOOR010018474.1:0-18030 GCA_036250505.1 Solanum acaule | reverse complement strand
TGCCCCATCCAGTTTGTCGTCGGTTTCCTCGTTTGAGTTCATTTAAAGTACATCTTCACTCCTTTTCGATTCTAACTACTCTAAGCTACTTCTAAACACCTAGAAATCATTCATAACCTGATAATAACCTTAAATTCATAATTCAAATTCAAGGTAGAGCTAAGAGTTAAGTTTTGAGAATTCTTTCGAACATTCTAAGAAAGTCCCTTGGAGTCCTTTTGTGGAGTCTTCTACAACTTCTAGTAACTTGTTTCAAGACTCGAGCAAGTGAGAATGAGAGTGAGGAGAATGTATTCATGTGTTTTTTTTTGTCATCATGAGATCTTTCATATCATGAAGCATAACTCTTGAATTCATAATTCACATTCAAGAGAGAGTTAAAAGTATAGTTCAAGAAAGCCTTTGAGTTCAATTGTGAATCCTTTGAGATCAACTATCGATTTGAACTAAGTTTTGAGGTAGTAAGTAAGAGAATGAGAAGAGTCATATACCTGAGTTCCTTTGATATTTAGACCCTTGAGTCAAGTTGTTCATGCCCATAACTTCTGCATGAACTCCATCAGTTTAGTATCTTTGAGAGGAGTAATATCTTCATGTCCTAAGTCTTAAATATTGAGTTTCTAACCCATTTGAGATTTCATTCCTACTCATAAGACTATTACATGTTACCCATTAAGTCTTTGAGTTGGTTTATTCATGTCCATAATTCCGCATGAACCCTATAAGTCGAGCAATCTTGAGACGAGAAGTATCTTTGAGTCCTTGAGTTGAGTAGTTTCATGCTCATAAATTCCACATGAACCCTCTGAGTTGAGCATTTTTTGAAGTGAGTAGTATTATTGAAGTTCTTGAGTTCCAAGTATTGAGTTCTATCTTTGGTTATTGAAAACCTAGCATTGAGTCATTCACGTCCATAATTCGGCATGAACCATATTCTAAGAAGTCTTTTACAAACGTTTTAACTTTGTTTTAAGACATAAGTTTTGAGTTAAGCAAAGAGTAAAGAGTAAAGAGTTGAGTTCATTTCTTCATAAGAGTATATTGGGACTATGTATTCCCAAAGAGTAAATTCTTTCACATTTAAACAAGAAAGGAAACTGAGATTTCAAAAGAGCCTTTGAGCTAGTTTTTCAGTAAAGAGGAAACTATGATTTCCAAGAGAGCTTTTAAGCTAAGTTTTGAGTAATTATCTCAAACCAAAGAAAAAAGTTGTTTTAAAACATATGAGTTAAGTATATTTTTGGGAGTAGTATTGAGCACCAATATGGGGATGCGAGTTCATATTAACTCAAGTCTCCATAAACCATGTAGTCATCATGGGTATTAATAGGTCATACTTTTTAGATGATCACATAAGTTAAGCTAGTGGATCCACTAACCTAAGTGTTCTATATTACGGCAAAGTATAAGACAGTTCTAGCAGCGTGGGCAAGACGTTGTATCACCACTTAGGCTCATAGTGATGGTTGTCGGTTAGAGAATCTCCCACAGAAATTGTATTACTTTATTATATAAGTAAAGTTGAGTTTGTTATTGCATTTTGTTTAACGAACTAAGTTGTTTTTACTGTTTTATAAAGCTTTCCATATATTGCATGTGTATTATTGCTTTATATTGAGTTGAGTATCCAGAGTTGAGTACCCAGAGTCGAATATCATATCTTTGAGTTGAGTATCTTATCCTTGAGTAGTTCTGAGTTGAGTAAGTTTGAGTATCCTTGAGTAAGTTTGAGAAGAGGTAAGTATGTTTCCTTTTTATTAAGTTCAAGCTTATGTTATGCTTTAGAATTCTCCTTACATGCTCGTACATTCCACGTACTAAGCCTTTTGGCCTGCATCTTCTCATGATGCAGACACAGGTATTCAGGATCATCAACAGGAGCTTCGTTGATACATTCGAGAGTTCGAGTTAGCTATGGTGAGCCTCTTTGATTTTGGAGGATTTCATTTACCTTTTAGTTATATGAGTTGTTAGGATATTGTGGGTTTTGTCCCGACTTCCATCTTTATCAGTTAGAGGCTTCATAGATAGTCAGTATAGTTGAGAAGTCTATATTATTTATTTATTTTATTAAATATTTCAACGACTTAAGTTGCCAATTTTTGGGGCGAGTTGAATATATTTTATTATTCACAATTTTCATTTGAGTTAAAGCTTGAATTTAAGTTTTATGAACTTTTATTTCAGTTTTTAAGCTTTGTATGCTTGAATCAGTTTTTCGCTTGTAGTCGGCCATGATGAAGGTTCGCTTGGGGACCATCAATGGTCCGGCCACATCCAGGGTGTTGGCTCGGGTCGTGACAAAATTGGTATTAGAGCACAGAGTTCAAGTGTCCTAGGGTGTCTATGAAGCCGTGTCAAGTATGATCTTATTTATGTTTGTGAAGGCCCCACTTTAATAAATGAGGGACTACAAACATTTAAGAAAAATTTCCCTTCTTTCATACTTTTAATCGTGCAATAGAGCTATGTCATAGAGATTTATTCATACTCGTGCGGTTCTCAGATTCATTCATTCGACTACCCATCATACTAGAGGTGGTTGAACAGAAAAGTCAGTCCTCAGTCGATGAGTTGTTCTTAGAAAAGTCTTGAGAAAGTCAAGAGACCTCAGAGGGGCTTGAGAGGAGCCCAAGAGTAAGTTAAGTGTAAAGTTTCAGAGTAATGCCCTCATATTCATTTGAATCGTGCATTTGAGCTAAAAGTGAGTTGTACTCTTTTCCTTAAGCCTTGTTTCAACTGAGATCCTTATGAGGAAGTATGTTTAGAGCTTGGGTAGTATTTTCACCCTGAAAGGTAGCATGAGTTATGAGATCATGAGCAGTAGTAGTGAAAGAACCCAGAGTTAGGGGAAAGTATGTAGAGATTTAGTTATCTAAGTAAGGGAGATGGTGTTTTAACAAGCTATGTTACTATAGTCAAGTACCTAGTAAGTTAGTAATGAGGAATTTTCCCTTATGGGTAGATGAAGAAGTGATGAGTCGTGAAGATTCCATCATAGGAGGTACAATGTGTTTTGGCTAGAAAGGAGTTTGTGATGAAGTGTCATTGTGTAGGAAATGACTAAGTGTAAGTGGTGAATAGAAGAGAAAGAGTATTCATGAGGTTATAGATCTAAGGTAGGCTTATGATTTTGAGGGAGAGCCCATAATATTCAAAGTGTAATAGAACTAATTAGGCATTGATGTATAGTGAATGAGTGAATAGTACTCAAGTTATGAAGGGACATGTGATAGTAAATTGTAAGTATGAATACTAAGAGGTGAGGGTTGGCTATTTGTCATAAGGTCCTAGAGGACGAGTGTTTCTGAGTTTGTATCTAGTAGTTGTAAGATAGTATAGTAAGCGAGCAATCATATTGATATTCAGGTTTAGTCATAAATATTAAGCTTGAATTCTAGATGAGTGTCATGATCAAAAGAATGGCAACATTAGGGTGATGATGTTAGTCTTGAGATTTAATCTAGAAGACTTGACATAGAGTAGGTAAGGAACTGAGGTGATTAGCTGCAATAGATATGAGTGGTACAAGTGAGAGACCATAACATTTAGATAAGGGCAGTGAAGTGTGGCTAATTCACAAAAGTAATAAGAGAATTAAGAGGTGTACCGAGAGGGTATGTAACCAGAAGAGGTTAAGGGAAAAACCTTAGAAAGAGGTCTTAGTACCTCTTATAGAGAGTTTGGTAGGCATGAGATAAACTTCTCCCAAGTGTTAGATTAAAAGAAGAGGTAGACCATTTAGAGATGATGGAATATGTCCATAGCTTACAAGTGTTCACTTTAGACCTAAGGGGGAGATGCCAAGATGAGAAATCGAGTCAAGTGTTTGAGATTAAGATGGTAATGAATTCAAAGAGTTTAGGGGATATCTTTTTAGAGGTCCTTTTTGTAATTGAGTGATGTTAAAAGAGGAGGTTGATGTTCTTATCGTGTTAGTGATGGTGTGATAATTCCATCTAAATTTATTAACAATGAGGAAGAATAGGATTAGGTTTTACTAAGAGAAATAGTTAATTGAGAGCCCTTAGTTGGATCTGAAGGAGTTGGTCAGTAGGAGTTCATGGAGTTGTTCGAGTACTAAGCTTGAATGCGGTGGTAAAGATTAATAGTTTTGGGATGAGATTCCTTATAGAGAGGTATAGAACCCGAACCTAAGGATTTGGGTTAAGCTTGAATATAGTAAGAGCATACCATTATGCACACACCTTAGTAAGAGTAACCTAGTACAGTCGTCATTCGAGGACGAATGATCCCAAGGGGGAGATATTGTAACACTCCAAAAAAAATTTGAGCTAAGACTTGAACCATCCTTCGTTGTGAGTAGGATTTTACCGAGGAATTAAAATTTCTTAAGTGTTAAGTTCACTAGATGTAGCACCTTGAGTTCGAAAAAGAACTAAATTGGAAATAGCAAAATCTGAAATTTTGCAAGTTAAGCTAAGTATGAGTTTTGGGTTCACTTCAAATGACTATAACTCCTAGCTCAGGATGAGTTAGGTGTTCTACCAGTTACCATAGGAAAGACCTTTGAATTATCTTTCCAATGCCACCGAGTTTGCTAAGTTTCAAGGTCGGATGAGTGAGATATGGCCTTTTGAACTTAGGCTGCCCAGTTAAGGAAAGTTAGCCGAAAATAGTAAGGGGTATTTTGGTCTTTTCCTTACCAAATCAGATTTAATTCGGTTTTAGTAAGGTTTTAAGGGTTTAATCTTATTAGTTTCATTTTTATAATTCTAAAATACACCTAGGGTTTTAGTTGAGAGTTCAAGAAGAGAAAAAAGAAGAGAAAAGAGGAGAAAAGAGGAGAGGATCAAGCGTTCGTCGAGATTCTTGCGTGTTGTAGCGGATTTTCGCCATGGGTTTGATCCCTAAGAGGTATGTAAGCTTCCATAGTGTTGGGTTAGTTCACCCACATGCCAATCATGTTATTTTCAACGAAATTTCATTCTTTAAGTTGAAAGATTAGAGTTCTTGATGAGTTCTTGATAGGTGTTCTTGAAGTTCATTCTAAATCTTGTTCTATTGGGGTTTTGATGATTTCTTGAGATGAAATTTAGTAATTTGAATGTTGTTTTGAGTATATTAGAGTGTACTTATGTTAAGTAATTGAATCCAAGTGATTGGGGAAGAAGCTGTTCGATTCTAGGATAATTAGGGTGAGAAAACGAACAAAGAATTTCGTCGGATTTTCTGGGTTGGGGTCTGGTGCGATGCGCCAGCCAGAGTGCCCCAAACCCTCCTATGAAGTTTAGGGGCTGGCTACCCGCACCACCCATAGCGCCAGGGTCACTTGCCCCATCCAGTTTGTCGTCGGTTTCCTCGTTTGAGTTCATTTAAAGTACATCTTCACTCCTTTTCGATTCTAACTACTCTAAGCTACTTCTAAACACCTAGAAATCATTCATAACCTGATAATAACCTTAAATTCATAATTCAAATTCAAGGTAGAGCTAAGAGTTAAGTTTTGAGAATTCTTTCGAACATTCTAAGAAAGTCCCTTGGAGTCCTTTTGTGGAGTCTCTATAACTTCTAGTAACTTGTTTCAAGACTCGAGCAAGTGAGAATGAGAGTGAGGAGAATGTATTCATGTGTTTTTTTTTTGTCATCATGAGATCTTTCATATCATGAAGCATAACTCTTGAATTCATAATTCACATTCAAGAGAGAGTTAAAAGTAGAGTTCAAGAAAGCCTTTGAGTTCAATTGTGAATCCTTTGAGATCAACTATCGATTTGAACTAAGTTTTGAGGTAGTAAGTAAGAGAATGAGAAGAGTCATATACCTGAGTTCCTTATTGATATTTAGACCCTTGAGTCAAGTCGTTCATGCCCATAACTTCCGCATGAACTTCATCAGTTTAGTATCTTTGAGAGGAGTAATTTCTTCATGTCTTAAGTCTTAAGTATTGAGTTTCTAACCCATTTGAGATTTCATTCCTACTCATAGGACTATTACATGTTACCCATGAAGTCCTTGAGTTGGGTTATTCATGTCCATAATTCCGCATGAACTCTATAAGTAGAGCTATCTTGAGAAGAGAAGTATCTTTGAGTCCTTGAGTTGAGTAGTTTCATGCTCATAAATTTCGCATGAACCCTCTGAGTTGAACATTCTTGAAGTGAGTAGTATTATTGAAGTTCTTGAGTTCCAAGTATTGAGTTCTATCTTTGGTTATTGAAAACCTTGCATTGAGTCGTTCACGTCCATAATTCGGCATGAACCATATTCTAAGAAGTCTTATACAAACGTTTTAACTTTGTTTAAAGACATAAGTTTTGAGTTAAGCAAAGAGTAAAGAGTAAAGAGTAAAGAGTTGAGTTCATTTCTTCAAAAGAGTATATTGGGACGATGTATTCCCAGAGAGTAAATCTTTTCACATTTAAACAAGAAAGGAAACTGAGATTTCAAAAGTGCGTTTGAGCTAGTTTTTCAGTAAAGAGGAAACTATGATTTCCAAGAGAGCTTTTAAGCTAAGTTTTGAGTAATTATCTCAAACCAAAAGAAAGAAGTTGTTTTAAAACATATGAGCTAAGTATATTTTTGGGAGTAGTATTGAGCACCAATATAGGGATGCGAGTTCATATTAACTCAAGTCTCAATAAACCATGTAGCCATCATGGGTATTAATGGGTCATACGTATAAGTTAAGCTAGTGGATCCACTAAGTTAAGCGTTCTATAGGACGACAAAGTATAGGACAGTTCTAGCAGCGTGGGCAAGACGCTGTATCACCCCTTAGGCTTATAGTGACCGTTGTTGGTTAGAGAAACTCCCACAGAAACTATATTACTTTATTATATAAGTAAAGTTGAGTTTGTTATTGCATTTTCTTTAACGAACTAAGTTGTTTTAACTGTTTTTATAAAGCTTTCCATATATTGCATGTGTATTATTGCTTTATATTGAGTTGAGTATCCAGAGTTGAGTACCCAGAGTCGAATATCATATCTTGGAGTTGAGTATCTTATCTCTGAGTTGAGTATCTTATTCTTGAGTACTTCTGAGTTGAGCAAGTTTGAGTATCGTTGAGTAAGTTTGAGAAAAGGTAAGTATGTTTCCTTTTTATTATTAAGTTCAAGCTTATGTTATGCTTTAGAATTCCCCTTACTTGTTCGTACATTCCACGTACTGAGCCGTTTGGCCTGCATCTTCTCATGATGCAGACACAGGTATTCAGGATCATCAATAGGAGCTTCGTTGATACATCCGAGAGTTCGAGTTAGCTATGGTGAGCCTCCTTGCTTCCGGAGGATTTCATTTACCTTTCAGTTTTATCAGTTGTTAGGATGTCGTGGGTCTTGTCCCGACTTCCATCTTTATCAGTTAGAGGCTTCATAGATAGTCAGTATAGTTGAGAAGTCTATATTATTTATTCATTTTATTAAATATTTCAAAGTCTTAAGTTGCCAATTTTGGGGCAAGTTGAATATATTTTATTATTCACAATTTTCATTTGAGTTAAAGTTTGAATTTAAGTTTTATGAACTTTTATTTCAGTTTTTAAGCTTTGTATGCTTGAATCAGTTTTCCACTTGTAGTCAGTCAGGATGAGGGTTCGCTTGGGGACCAGCAATGGTCTTCGAGTGCCGGCCACGTCCAGGGTGTAGGCTCGGGTCGTGACAATTTTTTCTACCGAAGTCACCCCATAGCATTAGCTAGCTTATACACCTCATCCACAAATTCTTGGGGATCCTCTTCCACCTTGGAACTAAGAAACACCGGAGGGTTCATTCTAACAAAATCCCTCAACCTAGAAATCGTAGTGCTCACATTAGGGTTCACATGAGTTCCACCATCCCTATTGGCTTGGACCTTCATAGCTTGGGCTTGAGTTGTCACAGCTTGAGCCATCATTAGAAGAGCCGACCTAACTTCCTCATCCGACATAACCGGAGGGTTTATCGGAGCTTGATGAGCTTGATTCTCTTGAGAAGCTTCTTCATTGGCATTGCTACCCTCCATTCTCCTTGCGTTAGCCCTTCGTGTATTCATATCCTGAAGACAAAAAAGTCGGATTAGGAGATGGACTTAATAGAGTTAAACTCTATGGCACTACTAAAGAGTAATGAAAGAAGTGTAGTTTCTTAACATCTTATAGCCTCTCATTCATAAATGTGGCATGCTTCACACTCATGAACAAGACTCTACTAGACGTGGCTTATGAGACATCATCCTAAAACCATCCCAACATCTTGTGCTCTAATACCATGTTTGTCACGACCCGAGCCTACACCTTGGACATGACACGGCGTACAAGACTCTGAAGAGCCTCATAACATTCATAACATAAGACACAAGAAAATGGTACGGAATTTAAAAACTTTTATCCATACAATCGAAGTCTTTATTTAAAAGCAGCAGAAATCTAACTTTGTCTCACATGGCCATCTAATACAACTTTGAAACAATAATAGGGTCACAGCCCATCAACATAGTCTGAAACATAAAATGACATGAAAGAAACTAGGAATATACAACTCTCTCGTCCTCGAACCATGACGACTTACCACTAGCTTTGGAGAATAGTCAATCCAAGCTTTGAACCATAGAAATCACCTTAAGATCCGGAACCTACACTTTGTAAAAAATGTAGAAGAAAACTGGGTTAGCACAAAAATGCACTAAGTATGATAGCCATGCAAAAATCATGCTAAAAAGGACAATTTAGTTGAAAACCATGCTATATGTCAAGTTTGAGAAATATTATGAACTTTAGTACAAAAGCATAGGACACAAGCATATTCAACATGTAAATCATTATAACATAATAGAACCATCATCTTAAGTAACCCTAAGTTATACTTGTGCAATGTAGGAATGAAATCCCATAATACTATTCATACTAAGTACCCCTTTGAGGCAACCATAGACAAGGAACATTCATATTCAATAAGTCATGACAAGGAAAGCAACTTATAATAACGATCCAAGTTAGGCATTCATCATTACGTTTAGCCTTTAAGTCAACATTCTCATTAGCATCATTATAAGCTCATTCCTTTCATTAGACATTATGACATTCGAGAAACACACCATAGCCACTCTCAAAGCCTACTCGTGCAATGAATGGATGGCATACCATACTACCACCCACACTTCATAGATCCTCTTGAGTAACCATAGCACATAACTCACATGATGAGAATAAGCCTTAACCGACATAGACCATATGAGCAAACCATGGAATTCGGTGTCTATCCCACACCGTAAAGGGTTGGTCTACTTGCCTAAGGTAGAACTGGTAATTTAGCTTAGGTGGATCCACTAGCTATAACCTATGTGGGCACATAGTTATGTGATAAAGAAGGTGTTACTTGAAACTCAACCTAACATGGGGAGAACTTCCACCTTACAATATCCATTTGGTGCTAAGCATTAAATTCCTATAGAGTAGTTCATTCTCTTTTAACATTATTACATATGAGAGGGATGCCATTGGCCTACCGACCTAAGGTACATTATTACACACATGAAAGGGTGTCATTAGCCTACCGATCCAAGGTACATTATTAAACACGTGAAAGGGTGTCATAAGCCTACCAATTCAAGGTACATTAATAGGATAGCTCATTGAATCCTCATGACAGGGCTACCATTTGGCCTACCGATTCAAGGTTCATCATTATAGTAGTTCATAGACTCATCATGTAAGGGCTACCATTGGTCTACCGATTCAAGGCAAAGCCTAGAATACTTCATTAATCATTTATGAAAGGGATGCCATTGGCCTACTGATTCAAAGTTCATTAAGTCAAGATACTTTTAGTTACACAAGAAGAGGATGCCCTAAGCCTTACAATTCAAGTTAAATTGAACATTGAGGAAACCTTCACAACATGTAATCATCATTTACAAGTGTATAATTGAGAATATCCTTTCAATAACAACACAATTGCATTATAGGCATGAACACATTACTTTCAATATATTCACAAAGCATGTACATAAGCACCATGATTATACTACATCTCACAATTTGCTCTTAAAGGACAATGAATCATAATTCACCAACACACCAAGAATTACTACAATTAGGAATGGATAATGACATGATTCAAGTAATTAAGCTACTACAAGAACAATTCCATAACATTCATCTTACTACAATTCACCCACATTAAAAAGTCATACATTAGGGTTTTGGGGAATTCATCGATTCATGGGATTTTTTTTTTATAAAACCACCATAAAACAACAAGTCATTCATAATATATGATAATTAAATCATTGAAAACTTTTTTAGGAAGAATCCATGACTTGGAGTGAAAACCCTAGGTTTTAGAGAATTTGCTTCTTTGAAATTGAAAGTTTGAAGGCTTCATGGAAGAAGATTTTCATGAATCAAGACTACCATACCTTAGATGAACAATCCAACCAAAATCGTGTGAGAAAGCCCCCTACTTCAAGCCCTAACTTGATCTTCTTCTTCTTCTTCAATGGAGTTTTTTGGGAGAAGACTTTTGGGGTAAAGGTGGTTATGATTTTGGGTAGTTGAGATTTATGAAGTGTAAGGGTTAATTAATAGCTTAAATACCCATATATATGTCTAAATAACCAATATAAAACGACCTCACTTCATAATGACTAACCTAGGAATTTACCTAAAGACCCTTGCCTTGGCCGAGTTTGGACAGATTTGCAAGCACCACCTACGCCCATGACCTACGGACCGTAGGTGGGTTTACGCTCCGTCCTGCAGGTCCGTGGGTGGGTGGTGTACAACTCATTTTTTTGGTTCTTGACCTACGACCAAGTGCTCTGGGGCGTGGATGGATTTATACCCAATAGGTCCCATCCGTAGGTCACAACATTTTGGCAGCTTGGGCAGATTTAGGGCAGCTTTGGGGTTAGACTTTAGGGTCCTCCTCAAGGACCCTTGGTTGGTCCTTGGGGGGTCGTACCTTGACATTTAACCCCTAAGCCCCTCAACCCAAGTTTGGGAAACCATTATACCACATCATACCACACATCAAACTCTAAAACTCCCACGTAAGGCTCTAGTTTCACCTACTAGTTTTCTGGGTGTTACATCATCAACACTTCCAACTTAAAGTTTTACTTGTCCTCAGGTAAATCAAGGACACAATTAGTTCAACAAGGGGTTCTACAACAGTTCTTAGCGAGAGCTAACATGCAAGTGCCATCACAAGACTACTCTCAATAACATGCGACACTCAATCATGATTAAAAAAACTTCAAATGATGACTAGCCGGTATCAAACCAAGCTCAAACTCACTATAGCTTCTTTTTATAATGCAAGACCATGTTTCAACAAATGCATTCAAGTGTCCTCACATCAAGAATGATTCCATTCTCTCACAAATCAAATCAATAAATAATTTAGGAATCAATACAACTCTCACTTTCCCAAAAGAGGAATACATGCAAGCTTCATCCATAGGTTTGCTCATATTTTTTTAATCATCACACAACCTAGTGAATCCAAAATCTCAAGGGTATTTTAGGCTTGTAATTGAGTGGAGGGTTAAAATATGGTCAATTTGTCTCATTGACTTCACCTTTTCAAAGCATTATTGCAATTATCTTCACCTCTTCTCAAGTTCTTTTCATCCTTTTTTACTCGAGAACTCAAACTTTGACTTGTCAATTATTTGATTTGAAACCCCTTTTATTTCACCAAACTTTCTATTTCATTTCAATTTTCAAAAGGTTGTTCATCACAATCTCTTTTTTTTTTATAAGGAGGGGTTTCTTCTTTTTGTAACACACTTCAAAGTTGAATCTAATTTAATTTTTCTTCATATTTCACTTAGCTCTTCTTCCTCCTTCCTTTACCCACCCAATTTAGGGTTTTATCCTAAGTTATCTATTCACACAAACCAATGCTTTAAAAAGGAGTTTTAGGTGAGAAGGTAGGGGAAATTTGGCTCAAGAGGTTTCAATACGGTTGTCAACAAATGGATTAAGCTCAAATGGTTGCACACCCTCACAAAGTAGTCACAAAAAGGATATGACATTTGGGTTCCCTCTCAAAATTTCTGCCCAAGATCATTTCTTACATTTACTAAGGCTAGACAATTGGACTAACTAGACAAATTGTAGGACTCCACAAGCATGCTTCCAAGTAAAACCTTACCACACATGACACTTGAAACACAATTATTTAGCGCATACCGATAAGATCCAAAGCTTACGTTCGATGTTCATTTCAAGAGTCACATCAAAACACACCTATTCAACACAAGATTCAAAAAAGACCATTCAAAAGTGCAACCACATTGATTTCTTCTTTGAACACAAACACTAAACAAAATGCTCATCATGATTATTATTCAAGACATTGATATTGAATACAATCGATCGTCAAATTATTATCAATGAAGATTCAAGTATTTCAATGATTTCCAAAATTGGATGAAGTGTAGCTAAGTGTTATAAAAATTGGCACCGCTGCCGGGGAGTGTTGTTTAGAATTCTTTATTGAAGTTTAGTCGTGAACTAATTTTGTTTTAGTTGAATTATCATATTTGTGTTCTTTGTGGGCTGCTCTAAATAGGTGAAGAAATAAGTGTAAATGGGAGCAACGCCAGCCAACTTGGGAACAACAATGACATCAGGAACTTGCATGATGTCAATGAGGATCAATTGGGAAGTGCGGGTGCTATCCGATTGCCTCCAACTATGGGCAATACGGTGTTTCACGTGACCAACACCATGTTGCTGCTGTTGCAAATGAAGGGCCTATTTGGAGGACTGTCTCATGAGGATCCCATGACCACATGAATGTCAAGAAGAGCCAGCCCTTCACCATAATAAATGAGAAGTTTCGGACACAACCAAAAGTAGCAAAACAATCATCCAAAACAAAATAAATACAAACCAAGGGGGATAGGTATGAAGATACCCTCACCCCACCAAACAAAACTAAACAGTGTCCTTAATGTAACATAAAGTAAATGTCTCAAAAATAAAACATGAAGAGAGTTAAGATCCCCCTGTCAACCTGAGGTTAACACTGTGCATCTGGAGCTCTCTCAATCGGGGCATCACTGCCCAGCTCTCCTCCAAGAGTAGGTTGCGGTCCACTGGAACTAATCATCCATGTGTTATGAAGTAAAGCCTCTGTTGTCATCTGTACCATCACACCCTCCAAGTCATTAAGCTCATCATAAAATGCAGCATCACGGGTCCCAAGATCCTCCTCATCTATCTTAGGAGTGTCCGAATCCTCATTATCATCAGCTAAAACAACATCTCCGGTCACACTAGCTGGAGGGACCTCAGAAATAGCTGGAACATTTGAACTGGGGCCCTCAGGAATGTCAAATCCACCCCATAACATAGATATATCAGTGGATTTTAGCTCATCCACATCACGCATCAATCCTGCAACATCGGCCTTCAAGGTCATCACATCCTCTGAATGTCAACCTCCCTACTCATACACCTCAATTCGCACAATAAGGGCGTCTAATGCTAGACCATGAGAAGTAATCAACTCTCTTTGCTCTCGTAATTCAACCTAGATGGGGGCATGTGTAGAAACAATGGCTTGCTTAATCAACCCTGGGATAGCCTTCTCAATCTGGGAAGCTCGCACATCGGCTAAATGGGATAGATGGCCCATCTTATATAGCATGACATGTGTTAATGGGGGTCTTGAAACAGCAGCAACAACAGACATAGTAGGAGCAGAAGACTAGGTGTACCTGATAGCTCACCGGCCTGAGTGGGAGGAGCAGTGTCTTTCTCCAAAGTATCTATATCGACAACCGGGGATGTGTCCATCGGGGCTGCTTTCCTCTGCTCAGCCCCATCTCTGGTGTACTCTACCTCGATCCTATGAATGTCAATAGAGGAAGTGGGAGTCACTTCCACATCCATCTTTTCCACAAAGGGCACTTTAGCTCGCCGGCACAACTCCATGATAAGCATCGACAATGGTAGCGATGTCTAGCTTTGATTGGCTATCTTCTGCTCAATAATCATCCCTAGATTCAGTTTATCCCAGTCAATAATATATCCCAACAGGGCTACCTTCAGGTACCAGAGGATGGACTCATTTTGTGATGGCATGAATGTGCTGCTAATGAACCCGAACGAGTATCTAGCAGCAATGTTCAAGTCCTTCTTCTCAATTTGGACCCCTAGCTCAATACACAGAGGCGTAATATTAGAAATCAAAGGGGTCAACCACCCCTTAAGATCATCGAGAGTCTTTTTCTGAATCTTATTCGCCAAGAAATGGATTATCTAAACTATGCACCTCAACACTTCATTTATCCCCGTGCTGTTGAACTTCACTTTCTTACCCCACACCGTAACACAATCACCTTGTGCGAATAAACTAGCCTTCTTCTTGCCTTTCGGGATTAGTTTCATGTACCCCTCATAGAACTCCCAGACCCAAGAAGGTATATGTGGGCCTCGGGGTTGTGGAAATCTCTCAAATTTATGGAAACGAATCGTGTCCCACACAGCTGGATACATGTCCACTACTCCATCAGTGGACAACCTCTTTTGTTCCAAAATGATTCTCAACCCGACCGCCTTTAACCTATTCATCGAGTGCGGCGATGGTGCCGGGACTGGGGGCACTTGTGGTGCCTGCTCAGCTGCTTGTGCTATAGGTGGAGTAGGTGTCAGAAGAATAAGGAGTCTTACCGAATCATGTAGCGCTTTGAAGCACAACTCAGCCCATCTCCGTTGAAAAGTCTGATCATCCTCTTGTTTCGACTCATATACCAGAGTTCTAGACCCAACCTCTTTCTCACTATCAGACGCAGATGTAGTGAGGTGGGTGGAGTAGACACCCATGCTGTCCGAGCTGGAATTACTCGAACTTGGCTTTGCAGGTCTTTTGCCTTTGTCTGCACCCTTCCCCCTGTTGGAGGAAGTTCGGGTCTCGTTGATCTTGGAGGGGCAACCTCCGCAGCAATAACTGCCCTTTTTGCTCTTTTTCTGGGTGGTGGGCCCCTTCCAGGAACCTTAGGTCTAGGCATATCTTCAAAACAATAGAAAACAAATAAATGCGGTTGGAAAGGGTTAGTGAAATATCAAGATGTAAAACTGCAGAAAGACTCGCCAATCAATTTGGTGAGTCGCCCAAGTCTATCAGCGGATTCAGGTAGCTCATCGAAAGTAACAGAAAGACTCGCCAATCAAATCGGCGATGTCAAAGCCCACTCGGCGAGGCAAAAATGGCTTGCCAAATTTTACAGAAAGAATCCTAAAAAACTAGGCTTCAAAAGGGCGAGGGCTAAAGAATTCGGTGAGCACAGGCCTATCACGGAAATTTTATAGAATCCAATAGCTATATTTCAAGGAAAAAGGGCGATGTAAGGAGTTAGTTGGCGAACTGCCGAGTCATTTGGCGAGCTTGACTAAACTCGCCGACTTGCCTCTCGTGCTAGATTTTTACCCCGACCCCCATTTTTCAATGCACAGTCTACAAAACCAAATTAAACCCCTAATTTATGCAATTAACACTTTGCCCATATTTCCCCCAATTTATCTAGAATCGACCACTCAAAGTCTTTTTCCCATAAGAACGACGTCACTCGATCTATCATTGGGAAAATTAAGTTGTTCAGTGCAATTCGGGTTACTTAGAATTCACCCACAACAAACCCAATATGCACAACTGCCATTCAAACAATTTAGACCTGAAATAGAAATTTAAACCGGCCAAAAATCAAACTTGCTCGATTTACCCAATAATATTTAACTAATCAGTTAATCACACAAGGGAATACAATAGATCCAACAACTACACGTACATGCTTAGGATACGACAAGAAATTAAAGCAAATTCAGGACACCAACCTCAAAAGAAAATAAATAAACAACGCGGGCAGAGGTGAAAGCAAGTAAAGTAATGCATTCAAACCATGCAGCGACACCCACGTAAAAACTTAACCAAAACTATGATCTAATATGAAGTTGAAATAGTACAATGGTCGAAAAATGCAAAATAAAGAGGAGTTTTGAATTTAAAATAATTGGAAGCCTCTTAACTCTTCAGTTTGCGCCTCCATCGACGATGGTTACTTATGTCGTCGACCCATTTAGCGAAGCACCGATTGGCAGTTTGCCCAAAACGGGCTCGCTGACCCACTCGAAAAGTCATCGAATGGGTCTTGAGCTCGCCCAATTGCCTATTTCTCCAAAAATCAAAATTTTCAACCTGCACATCCAACAACTGTTATTCAAATAAAAAAAATTAAACTTGGTTGCCTCTCAAGAAACACCTTATTTAACGTCATGGCACGACGAAGGCACTATTTCAAGCTTCATTCTTTGGGTTAACCATGGTATCACTAGATAAACCTTTTTTTGGCCTTGTGTTCAAATGAGTCGAGATTTGACCCATCTGTGTTTCCAGCTGTTTAATAGACATCAATTGAAGTAACCGTTTGGTTCAGAGAAGAGACATCATCTTTCATTTCCTTCCACACTTTGTCCGGTCTTTCCACTTTGTTGAGGATGCGAACAAGCATATCTTCGGTGCAGAAATTTTCAGGATCAACTCTTGGTTCTTTTGGCTTTTGACGCTCATGAAGAGGCACATAGCGATCTTTATCGCCATCCCGCTCCCTCCAATTTGTACCACAGTCACGCCATTCCCTATCTCGGTCTCTCCAACCATCATCGTGGCCTTTGTATCAACCTTGATTCCCACCCGACCTTGGATTGTTCGGACGATAACTCCCTGCCGATTTGCCAAGAAATGCACTTCTTCATTGTACATGGCCTCAAAGTGTGCTTCATAAGGATTTATTCCACTAATTCTGACCGCATTCACAATCTTGGAACCACTCCCCATGACATGTTTCGTTAATAAGTGCATTTGGGTCATCATTTTTGCCATGTATTCATCTCGCACTTGATTCTTTTCCAATTGTTCCTTTTTCATCCCAAAATTCAAACGAGACACCTGATCTTCTCTTGTGTACCATGCATGATTGATTTTTGTCATCTCACCAAGGAGGGCTAATGCTATGTCAAACGGTTGTCTCACAATTCCATCTCGAATAAGCTGGTCTGCAACACTTTTGTTTACCGTATCAAGGCTCAAGTAAAAATATTGCAATAACACATTGTCCGATAGCCCGTGAGTTGGACATTAGAGAAGCAACTTTTGGAACTTTAACCATGTCTCGTGGATAGGCTCTCCATCAACACGCTTGAAGTTCTGAATGTTATTCCTTAACTTAACCATCTTCGAAGGAGGGGAAAATCTTTCATAAAATGCATCAGTGAGTTCCTCCCAGGAAGTAATTGACTCTCTTGGTAACTCGGTGAACCACTTCGTTGCTTCCCCCATTAGCGAAAAAGATAAAACAAATAAAGTTGGACTGACTTTTGGGTGATGATCTTGAAAGAAAATGGCCCACACATATCCACAAAGTTTTGTATGTGGTCATGAGGGTCTTCATGAGCTAGTCCTCCAAAGAGACCCTTCATTTACAATAGCTGCAACATTAGTGTTGCAGGTCACATGAAATACTACATTGCCTACAATCGGAGGCAATCGAATAGTACCCACACTTCCTAACTGATCCTCATTGATATCATGCAAACTCCTGATGTCATCGTTGTTCCCAAGTTGGCTGGCATTGCTCCCATTGCCATTCATCTTTTCACATGTTTAAGAGCGTCCAACAAAGAACACAATGAGGATTCAATTACAACAAAATCAGTTCACAACTAAATTTCAATAAAAGAATTCTAAACATCATTCCCCGGCAGCCTGCCATTTTTGATAACGCTCAACTACAGTTCATCCGATTCAAAGTGTAGGCGGTCGCTAACAAATATAAACCCAACTAAGAGTTGGGGTCGATCCCACAAGGAGTGATACAGTAAAAAATTCGATGAAAAAGTAAAATTGTGTGCTAATCGTTTGTAGAGGTAGAAGTTGCACAACTTTAAAATAAGTCACAAAGTTTTGACAATTAATGTCAAATAAAAGGGGGGGGGGGGGGTTCAGGTAACTAATTTATGACTAATAAAACTAGAAGTAAACAAATAGAAAAGGTTTCATGGGAGTGTGATAAATCGAA
>JAJOOR010018473.1:0-16349 GCA_036250505.1 Solanum acaule | reverse complement strand
TGATTTTCTGAAAATGTTCATAGAGCATAGGATGATAATTTTGAATATTAAGTGTAGTATAAAGAGAATGTGTTAACTTATCAAAAATCTATCAAAGTCAAATGAATTAAATAGTTGGTTTTAGTAGAATTGGTAGCTGTTTTGATTTTCTGAAAATGTTCATAGAGCATAGGGTGATAATTTTGCAAAGGCTACAATTTTTTTTCATAACAAGTATGGAAGTCTAAAGAAAAGACATAATAGCTCTATGGCACCAATCTTAATTCTAGTACAATATGCTAATCATCCTCTCCGCTATCTAGCACTACTTTGATGTTGTCACTTCTTCCTCCTTTTCCCCCTTAAGGTGGATTTCTTACCCAAACATAGTCATCATAATTAAGTCCAAGGTTCTCCGAAAGCTCTCTAATCTCTTGATTATCGTTGACAAAGTTGCTTGCTTTATTCCGACAACAATATGGATGTTGGATAATGATCTAATGTTTCTGGCAAAGGCGTCTCTATCTTTCTGTTTAGTGTGTCGAAAGGAGAATCCTTATCTGTTAAAGAAACAAAGAGATTATTTCTACCACTAGCAAATTACTAGTGGTAGCAACAGTTTACTGTTTCCTTGTGCTCATGTGAAGTTGGTTGTGTCAATGTTCTTATTGGGCTACCCATTGTTTTTTAGAGTGTCATCTTTGAAGTTATCCTTTGAAAAGTTTCAAACAAAATTTTCGCTAGTGTCTACATATTTAGTGACTAAGAAGTGAACTTTCTCCTAAGATTAAAAGAGGTGAATAATTCAGAGTTGTACATCGCTTTCAAGCAGCAACATATATAGCGCTAACATACTGTTTTAGATACAAAGAAGAATGTACACTTGTGCAGAATAAGAGATTGTGTTACACTTCTGCCAACCTCAAATTTTAATATTCTGAAGCTTTTAAGACATGGTACTAGCATTATGAACTCTTACGAAGCTGTACTTCTTGTTTTTCATTTTTTTTGTCTTGCTGTCTCAATAAAAGAAGAAATCTCCCCTCCCCCGCCTCTTGGTGGATCCTTTATTTTGTTTTCAGAATGCCTTGATTGAAAATCCAATGGACTAGTGGTACCTGTGTTCCTTAACAATTTTAATTTGATGGATTTAATAGATCAGTTGGAATGCATACACAACAGTCTTTGATTCCTCAAGTTTTACATGGATAAGTTTTCTTATGTGGACAAATTTAAGTATCCTAGGTTTCTTGTTCCTACACTTGTGATCATTAGTGTATTTCAGTGTTAAACGCAAAACTACATCTCACTTCAAGGGAAATTTTCTCTGCTTGTGTTGGTGGTACTTTGTTATATCTTTTAGCTTCTCTGATTCCGTCCTAGATTTGTCCTGGCCACTGTAGCATGTGCATTGCCCTATCTTCCTATCTTACACTTGAAAAGAGGTAGTTTAGACACTAACTTTTGTTAAAGTCTAAAAAAGCCTGTATTCACTGCACTTTATGTCATTTAGGATGATTAAAGGAATTTCCTTCTGGCCATGATTACTGTCCACTCTCTCCATGTTGTCTTGACAAGCAATAAGAGCATCTAAGGGAAGCTAAATGAGCACCAACCGTTTAAGGGTTCAATCTTTTCAGTCAAGTAGCATACTAAATATCAAGCAGTCTAATCATATATATCACATATATAAAAGAAAACCTTAGGCCTGCCTACGTGGCGCCACCACAAACCAGAATTCTCTTTTAATTTATTTATTTATAAAACTAGCCTCTCCCTTTTATGAAAAGTTGTGAAATTTATGAAAAATTGTGACTTTTATGAAAAGTTGCGACTTTAATGAAGAGTTGCGACTTTTATGAAAAGTTGCGACTTTTATGAAAAATTGTGACTATTATGAAAAGTTGCGACTTTAATGAAGAGTTGCGTCTTTTATGAAAAGTTATGATTTTTATGAAAGGTTGTGACCTTTCCGAAAGGTTGCAACTTTTCCAAATAGTTGTAACATTTCCGATAAGGCACGATAAACATTTGTTCACACTACTCTTTGTTGTTATAAATAGCAGGATTTCCTCTCATTTTAAAACAACGAAAATTCTGAACCTCTTCATTTTCTTCACAATTAAATATTTGTGTACTTTGCTTTTGTTGAGTGGCTCACTGACACCATTGCTTATGTTACAGATCCTGGTATGTATTTTTACCGTCATTAATTTATGCTTATGTTATTAAGGATAAATGATAAGATGTAATAATTTTCATTTTCCTTTACATTATTAATGTTTGTTACTACGTAATCTTGTATGTAAGATAATATAGTGTTTTAGTTTTAATGATTGATAGGTTTTAAGTATTATTTTATAAATTCCATGATGTTATATTCCCGCGCGAAGTGTGGGAAACTTTACTAGTTCTTAGATAATCCAAGAATCGTATAAATGTTCCTGCAATAATTTGTATATGCCAATTACTTCTTCATAATTATTTGGTGATAAACCACATGTTTGACTTCTACTTTCTACTTGCTTTGATAGATATACACCTATGTTAAAGATGTAAACAACAATTTGTCACTAATTATAGTTAACGTTGATTTATCATATTTCAGTGTTATCATAAAGACTGGATTTTCAGCTATTAATCTCACATATTTCTTCACCGCAGGGCCAGGTGAGATATATTGAAGTTTTCAATCTATTCCCTTTTTCACTCTGTTTTTCTTTTTCTTATATACATTAACTTTTGTGACATCAATAATCTCATTTCTGCCAATACTCATGTTTATGCTGGTTTAAGTGTGTGGAATGCTTCCAAAAAAAGTGTTTACTGTTTGCTTAGTTGTGTTAGGAGTCCATTCCTACCAACCCCTCCCTACCTCTCTTTTTTCTTTATTTACTTTGAAAGATATCAGAAGGGGAGTGCCTTACATATGTAACTTACTTCGCGATCCAATTTGCTTCTCCTACTTTGTGGTTGCAAAGTCCTCATAACTAGTAATTTCTCTTAAGACTGAGCTAACTGTATCCAACATTTGCACTAGAAACAAAAGCTGAAAATTTCTTATATATCCTGTGTTTGAAATTTCTGTGACATGATTCTCATTTCAGTAAAAATGAATCTGTATCATTTAAGCCTTTTCAGACATTGAACTGACATTGTGTTACTATTTTGTAAAGGTGCTGACTTGGGCATCTTTGTGTGTACACAGTTGTCATTGACATTATAATGATTAGTTGCACCAGTTTATGAATGGAACTTTATACCAGTTAAAACAATGCATGAAATCTGAACAAAAATTTTAACAATACCAGAACACATTGGGAAAAGATAAAACTTCATTTTGTGTACAAGTGGCGAGCAAAATTTATATGCATACATTCTTTTTTTCTTTAAATAAAATTGTGCTTCCAACCAATATGTACATTTAAATGTAAAGGAAAACCTTAACGCCCACTTGTGAAGAAAAAGAGATTGTGTCACACTTCTGCTAACCTCAAACGTTGATAATTTTAAGCTTTTAAGGGATGGTGCTAAGTTATGACCTCTTACAAAGCTGTACTTCTTGTATTTTCCCTGCCTCTTGGTGGATCCTTTATTTTGTTTTCGGAAATGCCCTGATTGAAAATTCAATGGACAAATGGTACTTCCAACAATGTGATCCATATGCATCCCTATGTTTCTTAACAATTTTGATCCATTGGATTTTATAAATCAGGTGGCAATGTGGCATACATACAGCAGTCTTTGATTCCTCAAGTTTACATGGATAAGTTTTCTTCTGTGGACAAATTTCAGTCTCCTAAGTTCCTACATTTGTGATCATTAGTGCATTTCTGAGTTTAATGCAAACTGCATCTAACTTCAAGGCAATCTTTTCTTGCTAGTGTTGGTGGTGCTGTGTTATATCTTTTAGCTTCTCTGATTCAGTCCTAGATTTAGCTTCATTTATTATACTTCATTTTTTCTCCTCTTTTTTCTCCACATTGCGCAAGTATCAACATTTTGACAACTATATATTATGATTCTATAGACTACTATATTTTGACGACTCCTATCGCTTTTCTCCAGCTAAAAAAGACAGTAGGATGAGAGGGGAGGCACATTGTGTACATTCACTATCTAATATCCACTGTACATCCCTTTCTCTGACCTGTTACTTTGTTTCACTCACTTTCACTCGAGAAGTCATGACCAGTATTTTCTGAGGGCAAAGGCAAGTATGAGGTGTATTACTCAAGGAGACCACCACCTTTTCATTTCCTCTTTTTTTTTTTTTTTGGTAACTAACAGTTTCCTTTAATCACCAAAGTAGTCTGTACAAGTTCCATTGTCCAGCTTAATACCCAACTGACTATCTCAAAGGAAAAACAAAACTACATCACTACCTACCAATACTAGGATTCAAGTTTCAACAAAAGGAAGGGATGAGCTACAAATTTTGTTCTAGTGCCTGCCTTAAGACAGCAAATATAGGCAATCTCCCTAATCAACTTAGTAGTCTCCTTCAGCTTCTTCTAAAAAATGTGCATGTTCCTCTCTATCCAGATGGACTGTACAAATTCAGTATATATAGGTTTGAAGATCTGAGCTGCCTGTGACTTCCCTTTGGCCTGTTTACTGATCCAATGTACATGTTGTTCCTAGTTGGTGTATCTATGCATAAATCCTCTCATCCATATGACTAAACCATCCCAAACCATGTTAGTAGTTTGACAGTGCAAGAGCAGGTGATCTCTGGTTTCCTCGTGAGTGTGGCAATAGACACATTTTCTATCCATAGTCACTCCCCATGCTAGCAATCTGTCCACAGTCAAAAGTCTCCCATGTAAGGTTAGCCGTAAGGTGAACTGTGTCTTGGGTCTTGCATCATTACCAAATCTTAGAAGCTTCCATATTACCCTCTCTTGGTCACCTATCAACTGCAAGTATAGTTGCTTTATCAGGCTTCCATTTCTGTAGGAACTAGGCCATCTGTGCAGGTTCTACCTACTTTCAAAGAGCTTCCTCACCATCCAACTTGCCTGTTGTGGCTCTTGTGCTTGCACAAACAACTGACCTTTAATGTAATATGTGTGAATCCATTTGATCCACAATTTATCAGCCTTGTGTTCTCTATCCCAACATACTTTGAAGATGGCTGGCTTTGTTCCACAGTTTCAAATTCATCAACCCCAGGCCTCCTATAGACTTGGGAGTACAAACTTTATCCCAAGCTATCAATGCTTTCTTGGTTACAGTATTAGTACCTGACCAGAGATAGCTTCTACAGAAAGCTTCAATTGTTTGAATTACTTTAGAGGGTAATACAAACATCTGTGCCCAGTAAGCTTGTATGCTGAATAAGTAATCCTAGCCACCATTTTGTTAATCAGAGGTTGCCATTGGATCAATGAGATCTTTTTGCTAGACAAAGGAATTCCAAAGTATTTAAAGGGCAACTCCCCCTTTGTTTATCCCAGGTGTGGTAAGATAAGAGCCTGAATTTTCAGAGGGACACCACCAAAATAAATGACACTCTTTGCACTATTTGCTTGTAGTCTTGAAGTTTCTGAGAAATCTTGAAAGCATATATGTAGTTGCTCGACAGACTCCATATCTCCTCTTGAGGATAGTAACAGGTCATCTGCAAATGACAAATGGGTGATTCCCAGTTTGGACCATTTAGGATGGAACTTAAATAATTTCTGCTCCTTTACTTCATTGAACCTTCTACTCAGGTATTTCATAGCCAAAGCAAAAAGAAAAGGAGACATAGGATCCCCTTGTCTTATTAGTTCATTTGTTGCATTGAAAGGCTCTGAAGGGCAGGCTCCCCATTATCATGATGTAATAGTTAACCATCTTCACACATTCCATTACCCATCCAATGAATCTCCAAGTAGCACCACTCCACAGAGTCATAGCCTTTTGTAAGTCAATTTCATCATCCTTCTTTGTTTACATTATCTAATACTATGTCTATATATTAGCTCACTCTTGCTGGATTGCGTCCCTTTGTCCCGGCCATTGTAGCACGTGCATTGCCCTTAATTCCTATCTTACATTTGAAAAGAGGTAGTTTAGACACAAACTTTTGTTAAAGTCTCATGGCCTGTATGGCTGTATTTACTTCACTTAACGTCATTTAGGATGACTAAAGGAATTTCCTTCTGGCCATGATTGCTGTCCACTTCTCTGCATGTTGTCTTGAAAGAGCTACACGAGCATCGAAGGGAAGCCAAACGAACACCAGCCATTTAAGACTTCAGTCTTTTCAGTCAAGTAGCTTACTAAATATCAAATAGTCTAATTCTTAGACAATCCAAGAATTGATTTTCCTGCAGTAATTTCATATTCCAATTACTTCTGCATAGTTATTTGGTGATAACCACCTGTTTGACTACGTTCTACTTGCTTTGATAGATACACACCTATGTTAAATATGTAAACAACGATTTGCCACTAATTATAGTTGACGTTGATCTATCATGTTTCAATGTCGCCCTCTCCAAAATCATTAAGACTGGATTTTCAGCAATTAATCTCACTTATATATAGTGCTTACGTATGTAACTTTGTCGTCCAATTTGCTTCTCCTTTTTTAAGTTTGCAAAGTCCTCATAACTATTAGTTTCTCTTAAGACTAAGCTGCAAGTATCCAACATTTGTTTCTCTTATATGTCCTGTGTTTGAAACTTCTGTCACATGATTCAGCTGACTTCTGGTGCTGACTTGGGCATCTTTGTGTGAACAGGTGATGAAATTTGATGGTCTCAGGGAACTTGGTACTGAGGCTGCTGTTGAGCTGATCCTACACCAAGACTAGGCTTCATAACATGTTGACGAATTAAGGCCCCTGAACTGAGGGTTCGGTTAGTAAAAGGGACGAGTTTGTCTCCCTGGAATATCGTGCAAAAAAGCTCAATCTGGGATTATTTTAGCCCACCCTCTATATGGGACTAACTATATAATAGTACCTATTGTCATAAGCAGGATAAAATAATTCTCATGGAATATCTCAGGATCATTATCCTTATCCTGCCCCTGAATTTTTTTCTGAAACTAATCTGTTGTTGTACAACAGGCAGCTGGTAAGTGGTAAGTATTTTAATCTGTATTTACTCATTTAGTTCCCAGACCCCACCTAGTGGGGTATGTTGTTGTTGTTGTTTACTCATTTAGTTGAAAGGCAATATACATATTATATACTGTTGCCTCATCATATAAGGCCTAATTTTTGCAAAGGAATTTGTATCTCTATCTGGGAGATTGTACAATAAAAAACTACATATATAGTATATGATAAGATTTGCGTACAAATAAGTCTGTTTACTTTCTTTTGTAGGGGGGCTGATTTCTAAATTAAAAGTAAGGAAATAAGTTAACATCAATTTGTTGTTGTTTTAATGCATCATGTGAATTGCTTTAATTTGTGAGGTAAAAGGTATCATGTGCAAAGTCATGCATATTTATTCTCTGTCAAGATTTTCTGAAAAAGTTTTGAACTATTTGAAAGTTATTCAATTTGAATTATGAGAGTATAAATAGTGTCATTTTTTAATTTACAGGTGAAAAAGATGATATTAAATAATGTGAATCAGACAGAAGAATCTAAGATAAAAGGAACATCATTTCCTCCACCTATACAAAAAAGGCAAAAGGAAAAAAAAGTAGTTAAAGTCTTCTTTGAATATAAAGTTAAAGGGCAAAACTGACCAGAAAAAAGTGATTTAGAAAAGACGTAAACATTAACAAGGAAAAGAATTATTCCTTCCGCTCCAAAATAAGTAGTGTTTTTAGCTTGGAGACTTCTTTTATGAAACTACTCATTTAAAAAAAATTGAAAGTGATTTTTATCTTGAAGCAAAATGAAAAGCCTAAAACACAACTTATTTTAAAACAGAAAAAATAGTGTGATTAATAAGAAGATGAAAGTCAAAGGATATTGTCAAGAGAAAGTATCATCATGGGCTCCTGACATAAACGTCCATAATTAAACTAGCGTTTTACCATAATTTTATATTAAATTTTGAAAATTTATCTACAAGTATATTTTTTATCATGAAATCTGATCAAATTTTCAAAATTTAATCTTTAAATATTTTCAATCCCCAGTTTTTAGGACTACCATTCTAAAACTTTCAAAAACAAATCAAGTAAAATCCATGTTCAAACACAACTTCAAAAACTTCATATTTCAAGTTTCAAATTTTAACTTCAAAATTTACGTATACACAAATGTCTTTTACAATAAAAAATGTTTGATATATAGTTTTGTGATTAGTGTTTGTAATCCATAGGAAAACAAATGAAGGTGGAGTTAGATAGTGTTGGAGTGTATCAATTGGCTAAGGACAAAGAGGGAGACACCAAACACCATCAATTATCAAACTAATTCCCTCTATTGCATGCAATTTTTTGAATTAATTATGTCATAATGTTTGGATTCTGATGGTTCTTGCAAAGATTTCTTAACGTGGCTATCATTTGGTTTTATATATGTTGTCTCTTGAATGCAATGATTTTAGTTTGTTAGTCTTCCTTAGATTTAATTTGATGTTCTACCATAATTATGGTTTGACAAGAGAGTTCAATATTAAATTTTTTGCGTGTACACACCCTCTTTTTATTTTATTTGTGAAATCATATTGAACGTATCTGTTGTTAATACTTTTTTTTCTGTCTTCAATTATGTGATTGATATTGTTTAACTTGACACAATATTTTTAAAAAATAAAGATTTCTGAAGTTTCTAATCTAAAATAAATCATAGACATTTGTTGTTTCTGATTATAAAAAAGATAACAACTTGAGATCTCAAGATCATAAGGTAACAACTAGTAACAAAAAATTATTTGAGGCATGCAGTAAAACTTGTGTCACAATTTTTATCTTTAGTTAATATTTTCCCCATTGACGATTGCATAAAAAATAGAAAAAAGGAAGGTCAAAAAGCCATAATTAATCTCTCATTACGTTGTGGAAGATTTTATAAATTGATCATGATTAGTAATTATGGCTAATTTATATAAGATGACTCATGCGCTATTCCACCAATTACTTTACAAATTTACGGATAATTTATATAAATGATTTTTTAACAATAAGGTATACGGTACTTTATCAGTATAAAGATTTTTTTATGGTTATATTATTTAAAAGATAATTACATGTAAATTATATGATTTATATTTCTAAAAATAAATTAAATGACCTGGTACAATTGATAAAGACCAGGGAAAAAGATTTGAAATATATCCAAACTTCGATCGAAATTGCTGTAACAATATCGAACTTTGGAAATGACCTTTTACCTCTCTGCACTTTTTAATAGTGTATTTTAAAGGTATATATGTGTCAACGTGGACATCATGAATGTTGTATCATCATATATAGTAACGTGTCCACGTAGACACATGTATACCTTTAAAATACACTATTAAATAGTGCAGAGCGATAAAAGGTCCTCCATAAAATTTGGTATCGTAACAGTAATTTTGGCCAAAGTTAAAGCATTTTTCAGACCATTTTCCCTAAAGACGAGTAGACAACTTAATGATATAAAATTTTCTTATATATAACTTAAAATTATCCTTCCTTTTTTTAAAATATTATTTATTTATTTATTTATGGTAGCGTTAAAAATGTCAATTTCTATCGCTCATCATTTAGTACTACAGAAGAAAATATCTAAGTGGGTATTTGAACAAACAAATATATGAAGTTTGAGAAAAGGTAGAAATTAAAAAATAGCCGAAAAATGAATATTTTTTCCCATCTATTTCTATTTGTTCTGTTCATATGTTAAAAGTAAATATTCATTTTATTTGTCTAATTTGAAAATTAAGTGATAATTTATCATTTAGGATGATTCTTGATATGAGAGATAAGTGATAATTAATTTCGAGATTAATTTTAGGATGATTTTATCTCGTATTTGATTGAGATAAAATTGCAAAATAACTTGTCTCAAAATTAATTATCTCATAATTATAGTGTTATTTTTATTACACATCATCGAGATTGAAATAACAATTCTGGGATAACTAATTTTTGAAAATAATCTAATAGAATAACTTGTTTTCCCTAACTATATGAGCTCTTACCTACTAATTTACCCTTATTATTGAGGAAAAAATGACCTAATACACCTCTCAATTTTATCATTTAGAATTGATATATTCCTCATTATGAAAGTGATTCGTATAAAATGTTAGACAAGTGCCTCATATATAAATCCGTCCAGAATTCTATGGGTTGAGCTCAAGATAATTTGAATTGAGTTTAATTTCAACTCATTCAAGCCCTAACCCATTTTTGAAGAATTTCCAATTGAACCCAATTCAATCTTCAATTTAAACCCATATTTGCATTAGTGTAATATGTGTTCTCATATTAAATGTATAAATTACTAACTATTTTATATCTTCTAGGATTCATCTATTCATTTGGAACTTATTTTTGTTATTTTTTTGAGTTGAAATTCAAATTATGGTTATAAAAGTTAAATAATATAATATGTTAAAATTATTGAGATTAAGCAAGTAAAATTGATTGGTCATGACCCAATCCGATTTTTAGCCCAAAATAAACTTAAATGGGTCATGTTTCAATCCAATTTCTATTTTAATTTATTTTAATATCTCTAATTTCAATCAAACCCGTAATTCTTACTATAAAAAATGTGAAACTGAATTTTGAACTCTAAAAGATTATAATAATTTTAGAAAATAGTACTAAAAAATTACTCATTTATTACCAAAAACAGTAAAACGTAGTCAAAGGAGAATATGTAGGACCAGAATCTGTCATGCTTCTAAGACAGCATCACTTCCCAATAAAAGGACTTCAACAATATATATCTTTATTAACTAAATTTAATAAATACTTTTCACGTCCACAATAAAATAAATAAAGATTCCTAATCTTCTTTTCGCGGTTTAAATATTTCAACATTTACTGAAATTTCATTTCCCGCTATCTTTTTTTTTTCCTGCTAAACGTTTTTTTCTTTCTAAAATATTGAAACTTTTTAAACAAATAATTTTTTTATTAATCTCAGAAGATTGAAGAAAATGAAAAACTAAATTAGTATTCTCACGTTTCATATTACATGACCTTATGTTAACCTGACACACTTTTTTTTTTTAAAAAAAGTTTAATTAAAGATGTGTTTTACTATTAAATTTGACCAGTATTAGTTTATATAATGTAATTAATAAAACTTTCTTGATTCGCTGAAACGGATAAATAAAATAAAATAGAAGAAATACTTAGTCATCTGATTAATTTTTTTTGATATTTTAAAAGGTCGAGAAAATCATGCGAAAATCAAATTTTAAGTGATGTTTGAATAATTTTAGACATGAGTGAAGAGTGAGAATTTATCTGATTAAAAAAAATATGAATTAACTATGATATATTCACACCATTGTATTATCTCATATTGAATTTCAAAATTTGGTAATTTTACTTGGCAAAATTGGTCTAAACTTCAAATTTGAATACTTGAACACAATTCTTAAATACAATAATCATTTAAAATATAATCTAGAAATGCTATATAAAATTCATTTTGAAATAAAAAAGAATAGAAAAAATCATTCTATGACTACTCACAAATTGCCCATAAAAGTAAATACTAGTAGCTCCAAATTTATAATATCAATTTTTTAGTAAAAAAATAATAATTCAAGTACTAGATTTTTCTTTAAATTGACAAAATGGCAAAAAGTCAAAAAGATATTCCAATAAATAAAACACAACATAATTTTAGGGAGACTTATTGTGTTCTCCAACAAAAATGTCCTTTTTTTTAGAGAGAGAAGATGAGAGTTGTAAGAGAGAGAAAATATATGTCTGCAAGAAGACAAATGTTGAGTGTCACTGCCATTTCTGGGAGCTGTGAGGTTTCTCTTTCATTCATATACAAAACAAGACCAGGGTTTTACCATTGTGGTTTGGTTTTTTACCTGAGCAGATAGAAATCTTGAACTTCATTTATCAAGATTTCTAAAGGGCTAAATACTTTGCTGGCCCATTTCATTTTCTTGTACTTTAATGCAGATTTTTTTTGAGGCCACCAGTTGTATGCATTAAAGAATAACGTGAAGCTGTAATCATTGCAAGAAGTTGAAGTTCTTCAGTAAATCTTTGAAAAAGACTTCTTTTTTTGTTTTTCGTCTAGTTGAGCTGATGTTCTTGGTAAGGGAATGCTGAACTTGTTTTACTATCTTGAATCTTTGAAAGTTCAGTCTGTACTTTGTTTTTGTCACTCTTTGTCTCCTTTCAGCTTGTATACCTAGAAAAGTTTCTTCTTTTAGTTGTATCTGTCTTGTATTGCTGTTGAAGGAGGACTCTGGTGATTTTGGGTTGAAGTTGTGTACTGTTGTTTTACTGCTTTGACTGTGATGGTTGTTGTGAAAGATGGTTTTCATATGTTGAGGTTTTACTTAAAGTGATTCTCATACTTAAAGCTGCTCCTTTTGGATTTCTTGGAAGGTTGAAGATTTAGTTGTATTTTTGGGAGTGAGTTTGTTGTCACTTGGGCTAGTAAAGCCTTTTCTGGTGTTGCAATGAAGCTATTTAGGTTTTTGATGCTTGTGCTTTGTTTTGGTTCTGCAATGGGGCAGCTTCCTTCCCAGGACATTTTGGTCCTGCTTGAATTTAGGAAGGGTATCAATCATGATCCAACTGGTTATGTACTGCAGTCATGGAATGAGGAGTCCATTGATTTCAATGGTTGCCCTTCATCTTGGAATGGTATAATGTGCAATGGTGGTAATGTTGCAGCAGTTGTCCTTGATAACATGGGTTTATCTGCTGATGCAGATTTGAGTGTGTTTGCTAACCTCACAATGCTTGTGAAACTCTCTATGGCTAACAATTCAATTGCTGGACAAATGCCAAAGAAAATTGGTGATTTTAAGAGTCTTGAATATCTGGATATTTCAAACAATCTATTCAACTCCTCTTTACCACCAGAGATTGGGAAAGTTGGAAGCTTGAAGAATCTGTCACTTGCTGGTAACAACTTCTCTGGCCCAATCCCTGATACTATTTCAGAGCTCATGTCAATTCAATCTTTGGATTTGAGTCACAATTCTCTTTCTGGGCTACTTCCTTCTTCTTTAACCAAGTTAAATAATTTAGTATACCTCAATCTTTCTCTTAATGGATTTACAAAGAAAATCCCTAAAGGTTTTGAGCTAATGGCTGACCTTGAAGTTCTTGACTTGCATGGAAATATGCTTGATGGTACTTTGGATCCAGAGTTCTTACTGCTTACTACTGCAACTTATGTTGACTTAAGTGGAAATTTACTCGCGAGTTCCGCTTCTCAACATGAGAAATTTTTACCAGGCATATCCTCGTCAGTCAAGTACTTGAGTCTTAGCCATAATCAGCTTACGGGGTCACTAGTAAGTGGCGGTGAAGCTCAGGCATTTGGAAACTTGAAGGTTCTGGATTTGAGCTATAATCAGCTGTCCGGGGAATTACCTGGCTTCAATTTTGTTTATGATCTTCAGGTCCTGAAACTCAGCAACAACAGATTTTCTGGTTTCGTTCCAAATGATCTTTTGAAAGGAGATACTTTAGTTCTCGCAGAATTGGATTTAAGTGGAAACAACCTCACAGGTATATTCCAAACTGCTCTCTGAAATTCATTTTGCAAATTAAATAGTATTTCGTTGTGTTGAACTTGAGTTACAACAAAGTAGTTAATTTCCGATCATTTTGTTAGTGTGCTTTATTCAGTCCCTTCATTTTACAGGGTCGATAAGCATGATTACATCAACAACTCTGCGTGTTCTTAACTTATCCTCCAATGCTCTTTCTGGTGAACTTCCACTGGTGACAGGTAGTACTGCAGTTCTTGATCTCTCGAAAAACCAGTTAGAGGGGAATCTAACTAGAATTCAGAAATGGGGGAATGTTGAATTTCTTGACCTTAGCCAGAATCAATTGACTGGAAACATCCCTGAGGTTACAGCTCAGTTTCTGCGATTAAATCGCCTAAACCTTTCTCACAATGCTCTTACTGGATCTCTCCCAAAAGTTATCACACAGTTTCCCAAGATCACAGTCCTTGATCTTAGTTTCAACCAGCTGAATGGACCTCTTCTCACTTCTCTGCTAACGTTACCCACTATTGAAGAACTTCACCTTCAAAACAATGCACTTGTTGGAAATATTGATTTCGCTGCCCCCTCTGCTACACCCAACCTCCGCGTTCTTGATCTTTCTCATAATCAGCTTGCTGGTTCTTTTCCTGATGGGTTTGGTTTGTTGACTGCGCTTCAAGTACTTGATATAGCTGGAAATAATTTCTCTGGGTCTCTGACTACATTGATTGGTCAAGTTGGTTCACTCACTTCTCTAGACATTTCACAGAATCATTTTACTGGTCCTCTGCCGATGAGCCTGCCTGATGGCCTCCAAAGCTTCAATGCATCACTCAATGACTTATCTGGTGTTGTCCCTGATAATTTGAGAAAGTTTCCTTTATCATCTTTCTACCCTGGAAACTCTGAACTTCAATTTCCAAATCCTCCCTCAGGATCTGGCGAAGCTTCACCAGAAAACCAGAAAAGTCGATCACTTAAAACTATAATCAAGGTGGTAATAATAGTTTCTTGTGTAATTGCTCTTATTATTTTGGTCTTGCTGGCCATTTTCTTTTATTATATACGAGCTTCAAGGAAGCATCATCCTCGTGTTACTGAAAAAGTTGTTCATCGCCAAGCCGCATCAAATCCTTCTGGCTTTAGCAGCAGGGAGGGTGCCGGTGGTGCAGTTGTTTCAGCTGAAGATCTTATGACTTCACAGAAAGGATCATCAGAAATAATTAGTCCAGATGAGAAAATGGCTGCTATAACTGGTTTCTCCCCTTCAAAAGGTAGCCATTTCTCCTGGTCACCAGAGTCTGGAGATTCTTATACTGCAGAAACTTTTGCAAGATTGGATGTGAAGTCTCCGGATCGTCTGGCTGGAGAGCTGTACTTCCTTGATGATACAATCTCTTTTACACCTGAGGAACTTTCCAGGGCTCCAGCTGAAGTCTTAGGCAGAAGCAGCCATGGTACATCATACAGGGCAACACTGGAGAATGGGTTGCTCCTGACTGTGAAATGGTTGAGAGAAGGAGTAGTGAAGCAGAGGAAGGATTTTGCAAAGGAGGCTAAAAAGTTTGCCAATATTAGGCATCCTAATGTAGTAGGATTAAGAGGTTACTACTGGGGTCCCACACAGCATGAGAAGCTCATTCTTTCGGATTATATATCTCCTGGAAGTCTTGCAAGTTTCCTCTATGGTAAGCTTCATGTATTCTAAACTCTCATATTATGTTTTGCTAATACTTAGTAAAGGCTTTGTGTCCCTGTTCTTTAATCTAGTCATTTTCCTCTGACTGTGTGATATATCTTACAGTTCATATGGTTTTCCCATGCACATTATATGTGAGCACTTTAATCATTGCTGTGTGATCCTGTAGTGGGAATTTGTGTGAACGACAGTATTTAGTCCTTGGTTTGATGTGGTAATACTTTAGTACATCTAGAGCCCAATATATTATGCATGTCTTTTGTTTATGTAACTTTCACACCAAGTAGTAATACACCATCACCATGTGCTCTTCGTGATGGTCACTACATAGGCTGTGAGGGATTTGCAGTATGGTACTTACTATTTCCAGTAGCTAAAATTCTGTATGTTTGAGTTCTTAATGGATCTGAAAATTGTGATGTTTAGCTTTTGTTTCATGATTAACTTTGTTAGAAATCAGCTAGAATATGATACATTTTCCTTCTTTTATGAATCCTTCAAATGGACTTGCTTTCTATTCATTTGACTAACTAAATGTTTTCATACAGTTGATAATTATATATGTGGTCATTCTAGGTTATCAAAAAAATTATATGTGGTCATTCTCAATATACTTCTCTAATGTGCTGCACGTTTGTAGATCGGCCTGGTAGAAAAGGTCCACCACTAACCTGGCCCCAAAGACTCAAAATATCAGTTGATGTTGCACGTGGCTTGAACTACCTCCATTTTGATCGTGAGGTTCCACATGGAAACCTTAAAGCAACCAACATCTTGTTGGATGGGCCTGACCTTAATGCAAGGGTTGCAGATTACTGCCTTCACCGCCTCATGACTCATGCCGGCACAATAGAACAGATTCTTGATGCAGGAGTGTTAGGTTATCGTGCCCCTGAGTTGGCTGCGTCGAAGAAACCACTGCCTTCCTTCAAATCAGATGTATATGCTTTTGGAGTTATTTTGTTGGAGCTGCTAAGTGGGAAGTGTGCAGGTGATGTTGTCTCTGGCGAAGATGGTGGAGTAGACTTGACTGACTGGGTAAGGTTGAAGGTGGCAGAAGGTCGTAG